>JACTOM010000011.1:2386578-2545096 GCA_015832385.1 Elymnias hypermnestra
AATATAAAGGTAACACACAAAAGCACGCAGAGTACAAAAGGCGGTCTTATCGCTTGATAGCGATCTCTACCAGACAACCTTTGGTATAGGAACCGTTCGTGGCAGAGAGTAGTGGGTGGCGTAACATATACATAAACCTACATACTAATATATTACACACTAATACATACTCATTACATACACATAATTATAATAACATAAATACAGGCTTATAAATATACTAATAAATATAGTTTATATATAATAGACTAAATGTAGATTAATAAAACTACATATAAGGTAAATATAAGGTCGTCTATAACTGCTGCAGATAGTGAGTTCTAACAGAGTTTTTAAAGATGTGTAGTGAGCGAGACTGTCTAATACTTAAAGGGAGTGAATTCCACAACCTCGTAGCTTGCACTTGGAAGGATTTTTTAAGATAATTCGTTTTACAAATATGACTTCTTAGCACAAGCTGACGTGTTGGGCGTTGTTCTGATTGTTCTCCATGAAAATCAAACATTTCTTTAAGGTAAGGGGGCGATTTAGGATCGAATAGCACACAGTACAAAAGAGAAAGCATATGTGCATCCCGGCGACGGCGTATCGGAAGCCACTTGAGCTTTTGTCGAAATTCTGACACGTGGTCATATTTGCGCAAGCCAAATATGAACCGAATAGCAAGATTTTAAAGACGCTCAAGTTTGTTAAGTTGGTCCTCAGTCAAGTTAACATAGCTTGCATCAGCATAATCGAGAATAGAGAGAAGAAGAGAATGTGCTAACATAACTTTGGTAGGAATTGGCAGAAGAAAATGCAAACGAGTTTACTGACACCCACGTAAGAATATGTACAAGCATAATTTGAAATGAGATATTGTTAGAAAATAATATTAGGTGGCCCTTTTCTAACATGGCCACGAGAGCAGCAAGATTTTATTTATTTATTTAAAGAACAGTACAGTGGTATCTTAAAAGCAGAAATATAAACTATGTTGCAGTGATCAACGTCCTCCCTTATGTAAAACACTCTTAGTTTCTACAACTATAGAGGGTGAGTCAGATTGTGTGTGCGTGCGTTTGTGTGGTGAATGAGTGAGTGCATGTTGATTTGGGTCAGTATAATTGGGATTTATGTAACTAACTTTATGAGTTCTTCAGTTTTTTGATATGAAAGTGTTAAAAGAAACTCCGTAAATTTCCTTCTACACGTGTTAGACCGTAAGGGGTAAATTTTTGTAGTGGATACTGTAAAGTATCGAGAATAAATGGAAGTTGGGAATTATTTCGCAACATAATGCGTAGGATGAACCATTGGGGGACTGTGAGTAAGTTACAAGAAGAGTATAAATTAAAGATATAAAAATTGTGATTGAACTTGAGATACGTGCTTAAAGTTACTTTATAACTTGACCACAATCAAACTATTGTAATTGTCAATGTCAAAAGTGGTCAAAATTTACATAACATAGAATTTAACATAATGATATCGATTTTCAAATTTAAGGTACTGTTATAGCTATCGTTTTACGATTACGATACGATCTTTCTTTCTATTATTTTTATCTTAACAAAACTTTTTCATAAGCCTTTCGTAACTGAAAATAAAATGCAATAATTGACATTTTGGGCAATCGTAACAAGTATATGGCATAAAGATAACTTTCAATGATATATGAAAATACTTGAGAAAATATTGAATAGTATACGTAAACATAATTGATATTGGATATACCAAGAGTAAATACATGATAATAAACAGCTTAGTGGACCACGTGACATTGGTAATATTGCATTAAGTGACCCGTAATTGAATACAATATCGATCTTAATTAAGAGAAGCTCATCTCCAATACGTAGACATTGTGTTAACATTAACACAACTTCTTGTATGAATATATTATGGAATTTGCACTAGATTAGTTTGGGCACAGTCCTCTTCACTCAAAAGGAACAGGGTTTTGAATATAGATCTGCAATGTTCTTTCTTCGTTTACATGAGTAGTCTCATCAAAATTTTCTTAATACAGTCCAACCTGCTCCGCTATATATTTCTCGCTTAAAAAGCTTTGTCTCTAACTTTTACCTTTCTTTTACGCTGGGAAATGTATTTAGGCACCCCAACCGAACAGTCATCAGTTGGAAGTGTGGGACTCACTAGACACGAGCCAGAATACACACTAAAAGACAGCGAAGCCTTCGGTGAAGGCCACAGGCTTATGGAAAACATTCTACTCTGACAGCCCGGATTTATTTTCCTTCATAAAAGCATTACTTTAAGATGGAAGAAGGAGGCGGGCAGAACCTCGTATTCTTTTTCCAGGCCTTCTCCGCCTGCGAGAAGAGGCATTCCTAGTGTCCTCAGATTCCCTCCCTAGTAAAGCTTTTCGCCTTGCAGAGGTACAAAGTTACAGAGATACTCACTGGCAGTCGTAAAGATTTAATAGATAATACAGTGAAAATCTCTATGTATTATATGAGATACATTTTATATTATGTGTAATACAGTCGAACCCGGATAAGCGGGAAACCTCTTTGTATCACAAAAAAAGCAAACATCAAACTCAAAAAATCACTCAAAATCTTCTAAGGTTGGAGGTAACATTGATATGTTACACATTGATAACAATAAGGGCCAAATCAACGCAGAAATTAAAAGTAACTCAGTTCCCCGAAACTTTAGAAAATATATATTAACATTACAAAACAGCTATATATGATTCATTGCAAAATACATTTGTAATTTAACAACACCATAAACATCAATAATAGCAATCGCAACTGTGTGAATGTGCTCCAATATAATGCTTATAGAGAGATCAGTAAATACCAGCCTCATTTATAGACTATCGAGGTGTCTAACTCTCTCCTAAATAGATATTTACGGGCAAAAATGGTAGGATTAGGCAATCACTCTCTCTTAAAGAAATTTCTCGTTTAACCAAGTTCAGTTATACGTGGCAAACTCCTATTTTTGTAAATAAAATATAGTTAACCTCCAATGGTGTTGATGTTAACATCAATAAGTAATTGACCCAAAACTTGTAGATTATCGACAGTTTGCATGTTGGGAGCTATTCACTACTAAACATTTCTACCATTCCCTTTGATACAATATATGAAATTGGATTTGTATACACGATTGCTTGATTTGATCTGGATATTGGAAAAGAACACAATACAGATGGCTGGGTGTCGAGCAATCTCTGAGCCGATCGCGGCCACGCAATCGAGATATTGCAAACGTAAAAGGAACCAATTCGTAAAACTACACATCAATGCAACAAGAATTGAACCGAGAAGTTGATAGAGCTTATATCGAAGCTGGAAAGCAAAACGTTTTAACTCGCAAATCCATAATTGATCAATAGAACAGAAAAACTTGTCACAAATAAAATAACTTCTTTATTTATAAGCTAGAGCTATCATTTTTGATCACTACATTTATATTTTGTTTTGAGAGACATTATGATAAAGTTTTGTTAACAATATTTTGCGACTTACTACTTGTTCGCTTTCCATCATTGATATTTGGACTGCCTCATTCGTAAAAGAATATGAGAAAACATGTTCCTAGTAAGAGACTACTTCACGAAAATTACTTTACTATATATCATTGCTTTAAATATTGTTTTCAAGAAACCAGATTTTTTATAAAATACAAGTAGCGTAGTTTTTGTACATGTGCTTGTAATGTTTTCAAACAAAAACTACTAGACTGATTTCAACATTTTTTTCGCTAATAGAAGGCTGTTTTTCAATAAGTGACATAACCTATAATACTTTGTAAATAAAGTAGGTATATCTAATAAAAATCCTTTAATGTAAGCCAAGGCGTGGAAAATTATTCACAAGAAATCTGCAACCGCGTGCGCTGTGGAAACTATTGATGATAGAACAAAAATATGTCCTACAATATAGAACCTATTAATATCTACAAAAAAGTCCGCGATGCCATATGTACAACTACTGTGTTGTGCCACTATAAGTACTTTTTTTAAATTTTAAAGATTAATAATAATTTCGACAATAACCAAACCATTTTATTCATACCTGTGTTTTAATCCTTATTCTTATTAAATGATGTTTTATTAAACACCGTTTCAATATCTGTAAAATACTTTTTAAATTATTAACATCGGATATTCCATTCAGAAGATATAACGAATTTGAAAGGGTCTATCTCAAGAAAATAACGTTATAATATAATGTAGTAGTATAGCGATGGCCATATAAATGTTGTTTGTAGTGTAACATTATATTCACATATTTTTGCAAAACTGTTTGAAACTTAACATTATATTTTGTATAAACATTCAGGTATTAGAAGCTCACGTAAAAGATTTCAATGTATCATATTATGTAATGACTTTATTAGGAAGTTTGTACTAGATGGTGTAGGAATTGACTTTAAATTGTAATCTATATTATATGTTCTCTCTTAAAAAAATCAAATAGATGTTTACGTCGTATAAAAATAATATAAGTGCCTACGTACAAATTACACATGTCAGAACCGAAACTTCTTTGGCAAACTAATCCTTAATTCTTGTTTATATTTATACAAACCTAAAACTTCTGAGACATAAAGGGAGGGAAAAAGGAAGACATGTTAAGAATTTAATAAATTTAGTTGTCATTAAAATATTGGACGTGTCGAAAATTAAAACAAATTATAGATAGAATTTATTTTTTCGATATTTACATTAAAGTGTTTTAAAACTCGCACTACAATTTATGCCACTACGATCTGTAAATGAAAAATTATTTGAATTAATAAAGAGAATTATTAAAATGCATTTATTTTTTATTGCTTAAAAAATAATTCAGTAAAATCTCAGATGATGAATATTAAATTAAAATTCCTTATGGTTTTTTTGTAAATAGTAAAAATACGTAACCACAATTTAAACTAAATATAGAAATTCTACTTTTAAAATACAAATTTCGCAAAGATAATTTATAAAAATTATCATTTTATCATAATTCATTGAAATCTCAAATGAAGAATTGCAAATAAAAATGTAACGTGTTTTTTTGTCAATTTTAGAAGTTATTAATTAAATTTTGTTTTAGTAAAAAATAGTATATTAAATTAACAAATGACGAGTGACGAATAAGCATAAAAAACGCCGCACTTTTTCGTGACGTTAATCACGCGTTTCATCCGTATTAATTTCACCCTCATGTGTAAAAAGTATCATTTCAAAATATGAGTTATAAAGAAGATAAATAAAGTATTGTATCGTCTTTATATTTTATAATAAGGAAATATTTCGAATGACTCCAGGCTGTATCTGGTTATAACAAATGAGGTCGCAGCATAAAGCGTCTATTTTCATACGTTGAAAACTATGGAATTGTAAGACAATACAGTATTAGAGCTATCTTTTATACATAAAAAAATATATATCAATACGACGATGCTTTTCTGTCTGTTGAGTCTAAATGTAAGTTACATTTTTTTCTCTTTTATATCACATTTGATATATAATTATCTCATTATTAGAAGCGAATAAGTGATGAAACGTGAGATGATAAGTGATGATACAGTCTATGATGGGATCGCGCTAACCTGGTATGAGGTTCTTTAATTAGTAACAGATTAACGCTTGATTGTAATCTCACCTGATGGTAAGTGATGGTACAGTCTTAGATGGGGTCGCGCTTAATAAATAAAAAATTAATAAAATAAAAATAAAATTGATATATTTCACGTTAAGGCCGATAGAAATTACATAACCAAAATAAATGAAATAATAATATACAGATAAACACATAAACACAAGAGAGATTTAACAATTAAATAAAATCAAATTAAATTTAGCTTACCTGGTATCAGATTGTTTTAATTGGTAATAGATTAGTGATTGACTGTAACCTCACCTGATGGTAATTGATGATACACTCTAAAATGGGATCGCACTGAGGTTGTTTTAATTGGTAACAAATTAGCGCTTGACTGTTATCTCACCTGTGATAAGTAATGTGATGGTAAGTGATGACATAGTCTTAGGTAGTTGTACACTCAAATTTTTAAAGGTTTCGCTTCTACCACGTGTGAATTGTTCACAAGAATTTTTTCTACATAAAATCGCGTTAGATTGATATAATTCTTCACGGTTGGCCTGATTTCAATGAAATGATTTAGTAGTATCATACCAATTAAATTATTAATGGGTTAATCTGAGAATTTAATACAAAATTCTTAATTTCTTCGTGGGATCATTACTATACAGGTGGCAACACGGGGTACAGCTAGATATGTAAATAATTATTCTGTATGTTGACCTTTCTATCCGCAATTACGCAAATTTCCCCGGAATTTAATGTTACCCTGGCTTTTGTAATGTAAACATTGCAATTTTACGTAAAGGCATGTTTATACCTATTAATTTATTGATTAATTCCATTATATTAATAGAAATTTAACGCGTTTGCAAACAGGCAGATGTTCAACGACTCTTCATTTAGCAATTGATTAATACATTTCAGCGAACAAATTAATAGGGAAAGGCTTTTATAATAAATTAATGTGGTAACGAATGGATGGCGTGTTATATACAATTGTAGGTGTTAGGTTAAAACTGGGACATGAGTGCTTGAATTATTTATTAGGCTGTACTATTTTTAAATTTGACATAAAAAAGCGGTGCAATTGTAAGCATCTAATATAAAATATCGTTCATCCATTTCGTAAATAATGAAATACAACTTGTAATATTAATGCAATTTATTTAATGCTTAAAATGTTATTACTTTGTCAACAGCCTTTATAAGGTTTGCCTGTCTATTTGTTCCGATTTATCAATAGATCTACTGAATAAATTTCCACCGAAATATTACCAGTACATACTAAAAAAAATCAGTTCCAAAGAGATCGTTACTAACGTTGCTTGAGTCGCGTCGAAGGTAGTTAAGCTTTCTTGTGGCATTTTATAAACTGTCAGTGTTTATTAGGTATTAATTGTGTTTTTGATTATATTAGTGATGTGAATAAAAATAAAAGCCCTCGAGGTAAGATTTAATTATTAAGATATGACCCTAAAAATACAAGACAGAATTTTTTTTGTTATCTCAAAGTTTAGCGGAGCATGATTACAGCAGAGTCTTGATTTAATAAACAAAAGATAACATTGTATAGTTTAACTATTGACAAACATAAAAATTATTACATTTAGTAGTCTTTCATGAACATTTATGTCCCAAAAGCCACTTTAGCGACAGTTATTTCCGTTAAAAAGCGCGGGCAAATTACGTGGCCGGACAATCTAAGGGTTATTTATCTAGTATCAAATAAGGTTAAGTCATCGTGGAAAATAATGAAAAAGTTGTGATAACATAGAGAAAATGTACTAATGTAACATTTCACAAGGCCAAAAGTCATTAATTGCTTCATTGTTTGTATTATAATAAGCGCTTTAACATTCATCCGATCTCTGTCAAATCATTATATAGATAAAGGTATACATAAGGACATTATACATTAGTAAAATTAACATAGTATAGGTAACTCGGGTGTTGTGTCATCACAACGCATGTTGGTTATCACAACTATACGACTATAGTTATTATATGTTATAGTATATAGACTCAAGTATAAAATCCTAATTTTTTTGAGACAGTTTGTCAAAAATTAATTATTTATTACTGCTACCCTTTTCTATTTGTTGATCAGTTTTACAAGCACCATGTTTTAATATCTATATGATTGAACATACATACAGAGCATCACGCTTCATTCTCATAGGGGCAGGCAGGTCCACGTCCTACAACTTGCCACGATCCTTACGTATCTCCTTCGCTTCTTTCATTCCCATTAAACGTTTCGTATAAGTTCATCGGTTTAGAGTATTCTTGACCTGGCCCTTAATTAAAATGTCCTGGATCTGGTCCAAACGTTCGCTTTGGACTTCCCCTTCCAACTTTCATTCACTCTTGACTCATAAATCCTTTTTGGCAGTCTCCTTTCATTCATTCTCTCTACGTGCCCAAACCATCTAAGAATACCTTTCTCAATTCTAGTCACTACATAAATCAAAATCAAAATCAAAATCAAAAATATCTTTATTATTAGGCATATTACAGCACTTTTGAATCGTCAAATTATATTTTTTTTCCACACTCTGATTCTAATATACATCTGATGACGGTACTCAAGATCGGCTTAAAATCTAAAGTTACGATCATACTCTTTTATACCACAACGTTCTATGTTATATGGTTGAACTTTATTTAAAAGAGTAACTACTGTGTTTCTTGCCGGCTTATTCTCTAATGATCACTCTGATTGATAAATGCATTATAAAACCTCAAAATTTCTGAACGATGTCTATCTTTCACATAATACCATATACATTACAATTTTGCTAGAATATATATGTAAGAAAAAAAAATCAATTAAAATACAACTTTCAAAGACCTGCTGCCACAGGCATGAATTAATTACCATTTATCAACATAAACATTAACGATTCCACGTTTTTCGATAAAGGAAATTTAATATTCATTAAATTTTAATTGATTGTTATTTTCAATCTGATGAAATGGAATTTCAATATAGCCATTATATTGTTACGTAACTTAATAGGTTATATAATTGTGAAACTCTATGGCAGTGGTGCTAGTACTCGATTTGTTAACAGAGGTCCCTAATTCGATACTCGATAAAATATGCGAAATTTGATTTTCTAGTTTGTCTAAATTTGGTTTGGTATAGCAAAGGCGTACCGCCAAGCAAAGGAATTTGTATTCCGGTATGATGCTGTGTAGAAAGCATAAGAGATAAATTACTTCTTATCAGATTAGCGCACTTCCATCTTAGATTGTATCATCAATATATTAATATCAAAAATTCAAACGAATGAAACAAGAAAGCGGCTCGATGGAGTGAATTGAATATTTTAGGGATAAAATATTCTTAAAATGGCACGGACAACATTGTTCATTTTCCCAATATTCTCTATGTAACAAGTGATTTTCTAGGAGACTAGAAAAAGCCTTATTTGTTATAGTTTTTTAAAGTTATGTTAATGATAAAAATAAAACTAAAAAACCACTCTAGGACCTTGTAAAGATTTTATTCAGAATTAAATAAACTCCCCGTCGAAATCGAAACACAGAGAAAATGATCCATTTTCATTCAATTTTTATAAAAGATGCAGCCAATTAAAAATCGTTAAAACTTTAGATATATTATATATACATAAGTA
This sequence comes from Elymnias hypermnestra, assembly GCA_015832385.1. Taxonomy (NCBI): domain Eukaryota; kingdom Metazoa; phylum Arthropoda; class Insecta; order Lepidoptera; family Nymphalidae; genus Elymnias; species Elymnias hypermnestra. The sequence goes on from JACTOM010000011.1 coordinate 2,395,772, forward strand.
AAAAATTATTTATTTATAAACTTTATTGCGTGGAAATATGGGAACTTCGTATTTATCGAATCGAGTTGTGAATCAAAACCATAATTGAATTCACCTGAATATATACAAAAAATTGCGCGTGCGTATAAAGTACACATGTCAGAAGTGAAACTTCTTTGGCAAATTAATTTTCAAGTCTTGTTTATATTTATACGAATCTAAAACTTTAGATTTCCGTAACTTAGAGGGAAGGAAAAGGGAATATAAATGATAAGAATTTTATAATTTTTATTTGCATTAAAATATATTAAAAGTGTTGGGAATTAATACAAATTATTGAAATTTCAAATGAAGAATTGTTAATAATAATGCCACGTGTTTTTAGTCAATATTGGAAAATATGAATTAAATTTTGTTTTTTAAATTAAAATTTAGAAATGAAACATATTTATTTTTAACCGACTTCAAAAAAAGCCCTCCTCCTTTTTCGTCTGTATTTTTTTTTGTTACCTCATATCTCCCGACTGGGTGGACCGATCTTGATGATTTTTTTAAATGAAAGGTGGTGCTTAAAACCAGTTCTGATGATAACATCCATGAGAAAACCGGATAAGTCTTAAATTTGCGTAAGCATGTGCGCGACAAATGGACGAATAACTCAAGATCACGCCAACCGATTTCGATGATTGTTTTTTATTAATAAGGATATACTTCAAGGATTGTTTTTTGATAGTTTGGTAAGGTTCTGATGATGGAATCTATCACAAAGTAACGGAACTCTTCAATTCTTAGGAGCAAATCAACGATACGCCGCAGAATCTTCTATAATCTATCCAGATATTGGAGTTGTCTACCGTAACTTCGGTATGGTCAAGTGCTAGTCGTAGTTAAATATGAAGATCAATGGAACTTCTCAACGACTTACAGTAAGGGTGCGATTTATGACAGAATATATAACTGTCTGTAATCAAATGCCAATGACCTTACGTTTGTTGCTGCATTGCAATATTTGAAAGGTGAATTATGTGTGAAGCGGTGGTATAAGGGTTTCGGGTTCGATCCCGGGTGTGGCGATATTAATGTAAATTTAACTTTGTAAAGTTGTTTCATTTAAACGGTGTTATCTCATATGAGAAACGATATATTGAGATAAATTTGTTAGTTTACTTCAGATTCACTAAAAATCAAAAAATAAATATAAATATTAACAAAAAAAGAACCGCCTTCAAAACAATTTTCCAATATATTAATATGCTCTAAAAAGTAAGAAATAATTGCGTATTGCGTGTTCTTTGAATTCTTATATTTGGAGTTAAGATGATATTCTAAGTACATAACGCTACATTGAACGCCTAGAATAATAACATTTGTTCAAGTGATCATGTAACATATCGATAAGAAACGTCACTCCCATACAGTTTTTATGCGTTCTACTAGCGTTAACGTACTTAGAATGGCATCGTATCTACATATCTATAACGCATCTCTTAGAGTTAATAAGTATTCAAACAACTGTAGTGTTAAACAAGGCTTTGAAATAAAAGTAGTTGGTATAAATATACAATTTCAAGTCCATGAAAATTGTTACTATGAATTGTACTTAATACAACGGAATTAACAATAATAAGAAATTTAAAGGTGGTGCATTGAATCTTCTATTTATGAACACGTTTAACCAGTTTAATAAAAAAAAAATGTAATTGTTATATTAATAATATAAAAATTGGATAAACAGAGAAAATTATTTAGTAAAATGTGACAAATTCGCCGTCTCATAAAGCTTATCTACGGCGTTGTTGAAATTTATTGTCACAGTTCTTTAAGGTCAAGCGTAAATTAGATAAATAACGTAAGATTAGATGATATCATCTGAAATTAGTCCACACGGTTGAATTTTCCATTTTAAGCTTCTTTTAAATCTATGTTAGTTACATAATTTACATATATCACATGTATAGTGTACTACATAAATAAACATGCCAAAATTTTAAAAGACGATAAACAGAGAAGGTTAATAAAATAACAAAATCGAAAGTATTATTAAAGACTATATGCACTTTTTCTTTTTTAATATAGTACCAAAATTTTTTTACTAATATATTAGAATTCTTTTTATGTTAAAATCAAAAAAAAAGACAATAAGCCTTAAGTAGAGATAACACGAAACAATAAAAAAAATCAGTTACATAGTGACCGTTATTAACGGTGCGTGCGTCACGTCGAAGGTTGTTTAGTTTTTTGTGGTAAATTATAAACTGTGAGTGTTTATTAGTGATAATTTGCATTTTTGATTATATTAGTTATGTGAATACCAATGAAAAGCTTCGGAGTAAGTTTTAATTTTTAAGATATTAGCCTATAAAAACAAGACGGGCTTTTTTCACTATCTCAAAGTATAACGAAACATGACGCTATACCGGAGTCTTAATTTAATAAACAAAAGATAACATTGTATTGTTTAGCTATTAGCAAACATAAAAATGTTGCAAATATATAAATATAAATGTATGTAAATGTTGTAAGCATTTGGTAGTATTTCATGAACATTTAAGTCCCAAGAGTCACTTTAGCGTCATTCGACCCGCGGGCAGGCGACGCCAAAAACGTGTGTACGGGGCGGGCAAGCGGCTTTACGTCAGACATATTACTCATTACGATTTTTCCTTTTTTTGGCACATGCCACTTGAAAAAAAAACATAAAAAATTGTTTCGGTCAAGCAAAGGGATAATAGGTTCACAAGCTCAAATCTCCTTTGGTAGTAAATCTACCGCTGGTTCTTTACACTCTATCTAGAAATTACACTCACTCTGTTTACAACGACTAAATGATTTTTTTACATATATATAAATTGATTCAACCTATACGAGTATATGTCACGGAGTTCAGACCTTGGCCATCATTTAAATATTTCTCAACGGAACTTATAATCTTATTAAACATACTCTCGGTATCATTTCTAGTATATCATTAATCATAGTTATCTTTTTTTAACCTACTTCCAAAAAAGGAGGTTATCAGATCGACTGTTTTTTTTTTGGGAACTGCTAAGTAGACACGCGGGGCACACCTATCTTAACTGACGCCGACTCCAAGTATAATAATAATTGTACCTACACTATATTCTCGTGATAATTTGATAGGTTTTTGAGTAGTCCAATATTTTTCACATAATTACACTTAGGGGAACTTTAAAAACGCAATTATTTTCTACTTTTTAGAGCATATTATTTTATTTGCAATAGTTTGTTTAGAAGACGGTTTTTGTTTTATATATTTTTTTTTTATTTTTCCTAGAACGTACACCTATGTCCAGCAAGAGATATTATAAATTAGCTTTTTAATTTAACCTGTTTTCTATTAATACTTTATATATCTACAAAGAATAGGGTTCAGTGAAATAGGTATTTCAGTAAATGAAATAATTTGAGCCATTATCGTCATAGTCGTTACAGAATATCTGCATCGTGATAGGATTCAAACACAGACGTCTATTGTTAGAAACAGTCGTAGATTGCACGCTTGGGAGTATTTCCTTTGAATTATTTGCTGTCGACAATGACGAGGATCGAGAAGTTGGAAGCTATTTCATATCGTCGCTTGATAAAACTACTATACAATTCATGAATTCACAAAGTATTATACAAGTTTTTACCGTTACATTTCATATGCACCATATTTACATATATAAAAATACGTCAATTACGCTTAAATAAGGACGTTTAGAAGGAAGAAAGAAAACTAGGCAATCCAATATATATCTCGGAGAATAAGAAAGAAAGGTGCATAAAGCAAAGGGGGCGTAGGGTTCTCAGCTGATATCATCGTTAGTGGCATCCATAATTCAATTTCCATACTATGGGTGTTGGTGGGTAATGTTGGTGCAATGAACCACTTATTAATTAATATAGTTTATAATGTTCAATTACTGAATGTTCGCGATATCAATTTACACAAACTCTATACTAATAATAGCTAAGAACGTGATAGTTTCAATAGTCGACCGCTCTGGCGGGCCGTCACTCGTGAACTAGAGAGACGCGCGCCGGATTGTCACTATTGACTCTGCCCAACGCCGATAGATAGATGGCGCCAGCGTTCCACAGACATATAAATATATAATTTGCTAGGCTAACTTTACGTATATAATAAAATACTACAGTCAATCTTGAATAAACTTTCACATAAGTTCTTTTTTTGTGGGTAGGCATCCAAACATCAAGTCACAAATTTCTAAGCTCTTGTTTAAAAATTGTGTAATTTATTTAGTGAATATTATTATAAAATGTGCTATTGATCTTACTATACCTGCCAGTGTATCCTCACCTGGTTGCACAAACAATCTCACAGTAAAACACCTTTGACATTATATATCCTTTATTTACCCTCTAAAAACTTAACATGGAATCTATAAAAAGTTCTTTACATGACTTGGCTGCACACTTTAATACAAGGATGGAAGAGTTCCAAAAGGAACTGAAGGGTGCTATACCAGCAGCAAGTGCTTCATCCAACATAAACGCCCAGTTTAGTGCCTTTAGATCATTTGTTTTCACTGTGTTGGAAAATCTTCAACTGCAGGTGGAGCTCCTAGCAAGGCAATATGATGAGCTGGAGATGAGATCCAGAAAGAAAATTCTTTTGGTACATGGAGTAAGTGAATCTAACAATGAAGATACCACAGCCTGTCTATCCAATGTTCTAGCAGACCATCTTCAAATCTCAACCTTGACACCTGATTCAGTTACTCGCTGTCATCGTTTGGGGCGTGCAATTGCTGACAGGCCCCGTGCAATATTAATTAAATTCAAAGACTGTTCACTTAAGGACAAAGTTTGGTCTTCTAAGGCCAGGTTAAAGGGTTCTGGGGTGACTGTCTCGGAGTTCCTGACCCCGAGTCGCCATAAAATATTCTTAGCTGCTCGCGAACGCTTCGGTGTGGCTAAATGTTGGACCAGAGATGGGTTGATTATGGTGATGGGTCCTGATGGCAAACGGCACCGTATAAAAACCATGGCAGATCTTGATGAAATTAAAGACCCCATTCCTGATGCCTCTATACCGTCTACTGGGTCTGGAGGGGCTTCAAAGAAGTACAAAAGTGTCATCTCACGATCCAAGCGAATAGTGAAGAACAGATTGTGATAGGACGATCATAACTATTTTATTTTATCTTTGTTCTGTATGTTACGTAAATATTCTTTTTGTTTCTTTTATGTGATTGTTATTTGTATTTTGTCATTACATTCTCAGTTAATCGTATTTAGTAGGTAAGATTTACAAACTTTTTGACAAAGTTGTGAGTACTGACACAAACATCGATTGACAGTTGGCACTTGACAGATAACAGTTATAGTAAAGTGTTGCGTTCGGTAAAACAAGCTGCCTAAATTATGGTTAATGATGGGTAAGCTTGTCGATATATTTTATGGTTCTTTTTTTTTTTTTTTTTTTTTTAAATTGATGTTATTTTTATTTTACCCTGTACTGCATGTTTTGGCTAATATGTTAATATTAAATAAGGGTCACTCAGAGATGATCTTCCAGAACTGGCGGGTTATAACTTGACTGATACGAGTTAGTATCACCTCTTCTTTTATTTAGTTGTAATTTTTGTTTTTATTATTATTTATAATTGTATTATTATATGTTATATAGAATAGGATAATATGTCGTCTATAAATAGTGATCAGATCTTGTCTCTTCCCTCTTATGATGATTCGTCTAGCGATGAAAGCTTACACGGTACAAATCTCACTCCACTTAATGTCGCCCTTAATTCATTTTTCTCAGATTCACTGAAAAATTTTAACGTCATTCATATAAATGCGCAAAGTATTCCGGCACACTTTCCAGATATGCTTGCATCTTTTGAATCGCGTAATATTCACGCTATCCTAATATCCGAGACGTGGCTCAAACCTTGTCTGCCTTCTACATCTTACTCTCTTCCAGGATTTCAATTAATCCGCAACGACCGTGTTGGTAAAGGAGGTGGTGGAGTTGCAATTTATCTACGTTCCTATTTTCCTTTTACAGTTATTAGTTCTTCTACACAACCTCCTTTAGCTGATGCGGCCGAACATTTGATAATTGAAGTCTTGTTATCTCACTCTAAAGTACTCCTTGGAGTTTTCTATTGCCCACCTTCTGTTCCAAATTATTTTAACTCCTTTGAAACTCTCCTAGAAAATCTTACACCAATGTACATCCACACTATAGTTATGGGTGACTTTAATACTTGTTTAAATAAAGGCGATTCGCGTAGCCAAAAACTCCTCTCAATAGTTGAAGCCTGCAACTTGCATATCCTGCCTCTTTCAGCTACACACAATTTTCCAGGCTGTTCTCCATCTTTTCTCGATTTAATTATGGTCTCCTCCCGCGATTTCGTTTCGAAATTCGGACAAATTCAAGCCGACGCCTTCTCATATCACGATTTGATCTATCTCTCTTATAAAATTCGTCCTCCTAAAGCTAAATCAAAAATTTTTTTACAACGTAATTTTGGAGGAATGGACAAAGATTGTCTTTGCGATGATGCACAGCGGCTTGATTGGTCTGCGGTTACTAATGCGGACTCGATCGAGGATAAAGTGGATATATTCAATTCCATGCTTATTCAACTTTTTGATGTACATGCGCCAATTAAACCAGTTAGAGTTAAACACCTTCCAGCACCTTGGTTAACTAGCGATATAAAGGAATTGATTAATAAAAAGAATTTAGCAAAATACAAATTCAAGATGAATAATTCTGATGTAAATCGATCGAAATATCACAAATTGCGTAATCGCTGCAATACATCGTGTCGAGACGCACAAAGACGCCATATTCATAAAAAAGTCGAAAACGGCGACGCTGCTAAAACATGGAAATTCCTTGAAACCCTGGGAGTAGGCAAACCCTCCAGTAAAGCTTCTGTCAATATTGATATTGAACTTCTAAACAAACATTTCTCTCATTCCGATACAATTGACAGTGCTGACAAAGAACACACTCTCAATATGTTATCATCATTGCCTACATCTAATTTTCCTCCGTTTACTTTCAAATTTTTCACCGAATGTGATGTTAAGAAGAGCGTAATCTCCATATCATCGAATGCCATTGGTTCTGACAGTATTAGTCGTAATATGGTCGTTCCTATAATAGATACAATTTGTCCTGTCCTAACACACATATTAAATTATTCCATCAGCACTTGTAAGTTTCCTGATTCCTGGAAACTTGCGCATATCATACCTATCCCTAAAAAAGGTAAGCCATCAAACTTATCCGATTACCGCCCCATATCCATACTTCCTTTCCTATCCAAAATTTTAGAAAAACTAGTGTTTCAGCAATTGATCCATTTCCTTAACACACAGTCCATCCTAAGTCCTTACCAATCTGGTTTCCGTGCTGGCCACAGTACGGCTACAGCTTTAGTTAAAATAACCGATGATGTTCGATGGGCAATGGAGAACAAACAACTCACCATCTTGACCTTGCTCGATTTCAGCAATGCTTTTAATTGTGTGGACCACAATATCATGTTGAGTTTGCTGCGTTCTATTAACATATCTCCATCGGTGACTGATTGGTTTCAGAGTTATCTCACTGGTCGCCAGCAGCGCATTCGAATTGATGAGACTTACTCATCTTGGTGCGCCGTTGACACCGGAGTTCCTCAAGGCGGTGTCTTATCTCCTCTACTTTTTGCCATTTTCATTAATTCTATTTCTCAAGAAATTTCTTCTCTCTATCACATGTATGCAGACGATATTCAAATTTATCGCTCTACCACAATAGAACATCTATCGAAATCGGTGGATGAGATTAATGCAGATCTTGTTGCCATTTCTAAATGGAGTAAATACTTTGGCTTGCATATCAATCCGTTAAAGTCGCAGGCCATCATAATTGGAAGCACCAAAATGATTGCAAAGATTGACTTAAAGCAACTCGTACCCGTAACTTACAATAATATTGTAATACCTTATTGCGACACTGTCAAAGATTTAGGTTTACATATCGATCAGACATTGTCATGGTCGCCACATATTAAGCAAGTAAGCAATAAGATATTTGGTTCAATAAGATCATTACGGAGGTTACAATCATTTTTGCCCATTCCTACTAAAATCATGTTGGCGCATTCTCTTCTTTTACCTATTCTTGATTATGCAGATGCAAGCTATCACAATTTGACCGAGGACTTACTAAATAAACTTGAGCGACTACAAAATCTCGCTATCCGGTTCATATTTGGCTTGCGTAAATATGACCATATATCTTCTTTCCGTCAAAAGCTCAAGTGGCTCCCTATACGACATCGCCGGAATATGCATATACTTTCTCTTCTGTACTGTGTCCTATTTCGTCCTAATACCCCACGATATCTAAAGGAAAGATTTGAATTCCTTGGCGTGCATTCGAAGATTTTACGCTCATCGGAGAATCTAACATTAAAAATCCCGATCCATAAAACCGCATTCTATGAGCATTCCTTTACTGTGCAGGCGGCAAAATTGTGGAATGCACTACCACGCAAAATCCAAGAAGCAAAATCATTGCTGGCATTTAAAAAGATGCTAAATGAACATTTTCTTTTGAAGACTAAAGTTTAGACGATTTATGTATTATTTTATGTATAATTTAGATATATTTTAAATATATGTAAGTTTATTATTTTATAAGCTATATATATTCTTATATTTTCATGTTATATGTGTATTAATATGTAAATATTAATATGTATGTTTATGCCATTGCCCATCAGGTTCGATACTCGCTGCTTTTTAAACCCAAAGGTTGTCTGGAAGAAATCGCTGCTTAGCGATAAGACCGCCTTTTGTACATTTATTTATTAGTAAGTTAATATGTTAAATTGTTATTTATTGATGTGCAATAAAGTATACAAACAAACAAACAAACAAATTAAATATACAGAGTACTCTACCACGTAGATTGTATTATACATTTTAAGGGTATTTTAGTGACAGTGAAATGTTTGGATTTGAATCCAGTTATACAAACAGATTCATTAAATTTATACATAAAATCTTACGGTAAATGAAAAAGAGTAACTATTGAGCTTTGTGCTAATATCTCAATAGAACGTCTTACGATAGAGGAAGATTGTTATGTCCATTAGAAAATGTCTCGGTGTTGTGAAAGAAGCAATTTGTGAAGAATGGCATCCGGAAAAAGAATTAGAGGATGTTATTACCTTATCACAGAGGTCCATATCTCCAATCCAGAAAGAAATCAGAAAGTCGAAATTGAAGTGTATCTGCAATATGAAATAAAAGACTTTCTTGTTGTGTTATTAGTTTATTCTCGGTAGAATCACGATAACACATATCCCATGAAACAATTTGGATTAATTAAAACATTATCTAATTATTTAAAGAAATTAAATTGTGAGGACTCAGAACATTTATTACAACGACTGGTGCACTTACACACAATCACACATACGCTCACACATATATCATAAGAATGTCATGTTGTTATTATAGTTAATATATATAAGTTTATTTGGCTAATTTAATATGTTAATGAGCGAATTCATCTGTCAGAAACATTCTTATACTTAGTGGTAGGGCCCTACCATGGAAATATCATTGTAAAGACCAATTAACATGTTCGCTGCATTACGAGATTTATCAGATCTCGTGCAGGACTTTCGTATTGTGCGTTGACTATAATCGTGTTGTTTTACTCCTTGCAGGAGGCTCTTACGTGTAAAGTTCTTTCAGTATAAGTAAGAAAAATACACAATTTGCTTCCTACTTAAAGGTGAATTCAAGGACATAAAAATAATGATGGTTTAGGTCCCTAAGGCACAGTAGTATAATTATTTTCATTCCTTGCGTTAAGGGACACGTCGATACTCTTGGAAACTATATTTTTAGGAGACTGATTAGATCCCTAACTCAAGAAAAGGTAGGTTAGTTACGAGATCTTTTAGGTCTCCAAAGCACCAGCTGAAAGTTCTTTGAAAATGATAGCACAGGGAATGTGTTAAATACATTTTACATTTAGATTCAACCTTATTCGTCTAAAACAAGTGAAAGTGTGAGAGAAGAGCAATGAATTTCTCTTGTTTTGTATTTATTTTTCTATTTTGGTCATGACTTTAAACTGTAAGGCTAATATTTAAAAAATCATGATATATAAACATTAATAGCGGCTAACGACAAATAGATCTTAGATAGAATTCCACGTTATATTTATTTTTGTTTCCAATGGACAGGCTAGACAATTCAGCAGAGTTTGCTGAGCTTATTTAAATAAAGACTACTGTGATTTTGATATGGTTGCTCATAGACTATGATGCACAGGATGTTTGCTGTCTTCTGGACCGTTGCTTCCAATATCCTCGTCGGAGCGCTCGCGACTGTGGCTGTCAGTTTGCACTGCTGCATGCAGCGCCAGACGAGTTAACACAAGCCAGCTAGCGGAGTCCTGCCCGTGCAAAGGCGCGGGCTTGTCCTCACTGCCAATGCCGGTGTTCCGGTTGCGACCACCAAGTAAGCTGTAGCACGCTTACTAGTGTGTTCAAATATTCAAAAATAATATCGCGTCACGTACAATTTACACGTATATGCTATCCACGCACGCTCAAAATTGTTTTTGCACAGAGAATTTCGAACACAATTGGAATTTTTCACGTTTGCTCATGAATTTGCTAGAACACCAGTGGCGTGCTACTGTTTGCAGACATTTTTTTTATATTTCTCATATAATTTTTGTCACATGCAGGTTTTTTATTGTTCAGTGTTCCGTTATGACTGCGTTTTTTTTTGTATGAAAAAAGCATATTTTTTGCGCATTAAGTTTTACTTTTTCGAAATTGAGAGTGAAGACGATTTTGTTAATCGGAGTCGTCGAATCGATTCACAAAATCGTAACCGTAATAGGAACATGATAATTTTACCGAAGAAAATAAGATTTTACCATCAATAATCAACAATAAATTTTCTTTATCAGTAAGAAAATGTCCATTGCTGGAATAAGCTATGGAAAGAATAAAAGCAAACTAACTCTACCTTAGTGTTCGACTGTAATCACAAATATATCTGTATAACGATTACTATGCCATAGTGATCGTTCATTGTGATATTGTTTTGTGGCAATACGTTCTTTTCGTAATAAGACATTTTAATCGTATTGGATGATATAACTGACATTAATATTACGGTAAACATAATTACTAGCTTATTCCTTGAAAATTTTTCGTGTTATGAAAGGTAAGCAGCAAAATTATATGGTATTATTATAGTAGCAGCTTACTCTAAAATGTTACTTTTGAGATTAGGTGGTACGTTTTTGCATTATTGATTGTGTACATTTTTCATTTATGTTATCCGTTAAATAAAAAATAAAGATCATTATTGAATTGATTAAACCAGAAGGATGTTTAGATAACAAATCTGTAACAAACCCAATTGTATCGTAATAGCGATTACCATAGTGTTTGTCGGGGACTGCTAGTATTTCTTTAATTCAATATATTCCAATGGATAAAATTTACAAAAAAATTTTAATTGTATTGTGTGTTTTTTCGTAAAATTTCAGAAATATAATGATAAACCGATGATTCGGTTATACTTTGTTAAGAGTTGCTATTACTGACTGAATTGTTAGGCTCCACTGGCTGGTTTGTTTGTTCAGCCACATATAACGACATTAATTTTACTGCAGATACATTTTCATTATAACCATGATTTTATGTATATATATGCTTTTATTCTCTCAGGTTGAGATATCATATCACATTGGAATACAACGAAGATAATCCAATTAGGTATTTAGGTATGCTATTCAGAACCTTTGTTTATTGCTGACAGATTAACGCTTGTCTGTGATCATCTGATGATTAGTGATGACACAGTCTAATGTCTAAAGTAAAATGCTATTTAGCTTTTTTGTTACACAGCATAGTACCGGAATGCAATTTTATTTCTTGCAGTTGTTAATAATAAGCCTTGTTCTAAGCCTTCAACCAGTCCAGACTTTAATAAGAAAATAAAATAAAGTAAACCTGCCTTTCCTGAAATTGTTGAAATGAATTATTGTAAATTAAATCAAAATTAAAATCATTAACCATTAAAATAATAGCAATAACTATAACTGATATCTTGTATCAATAACAGATTATTTTTGTTATTTTAACATAGGGTTATTTAGGTTCGATTTACGTGAAATCTAAATAACCCTATTTTTTTCACTAACTCTACGACATTAAGATGAGAGGTTTTTTTTTAGTAAATATCAAGTTTCACATTTTTCATTCTACGTTTATCATGTAAACTACATTAATTTCTTTAAAATTTTTATCCTTCTTATCTTTAGCATCGATGTCAGGTTGTACCTTAACCCCAATGAAGCCGTCAAAAGATATCTATATCGGTTTCCTAGATAAAATTGTTATAATAGTACAAGAAATACCGCATTGGATTCTCCGCATAGCTGGTAATAATAGACAAATGCTTTTCCTGAACAAATAGTTGGACTCTTTTGTTTTGTAACCTTTTCCCTCGAAACGTTTAAGCTATTCACTGTTTTCTTCCGCGTNTGTTCAGCCACATATAACGACATTGATTTTACTGCAGATACCATTTTCAATATAACCATGATTTTACGTATATATATGCCTTTATTCTCTCAGGTTGAGATATCATGTCACATTGGAATACAACGAAGATAATCCAATTAGGTATTTAGGTATGCTATCCAGAACCTTTGTTTATTGCCGACGGATTAACGCTTGTCTGTGATCATCTGATGATTAGTTGTAACACAGTTTAGGATGGAAGTGCGCTAACTTGGTAAAATGCTATTTAGCTCTTTTTGTACACATCACAGTACCGGAATGCAATTTTATTTCTTGCAGACGCATCTTTGCTAGTAAGCTGATAACAAGCCTTGGTCTAAGCCTTCAACCAGTCCAGACTTTAATAAGAAAATGAAATAAACTAAATCTGCCTTTCCTAAAATCGTTGAAACGAAACAAAAGATTATTTTTCTTATTTTAAAATAGGGTTATTTAGGTTCGATTTACGTGAAATCTATTTCTTTCACTAACTCTACGACATTAAGATGGGAGTTTTTTTTTAGTAAATATCAAGTTTCACATTTTTCATTCTACGTTTATCATGTAAACTACATTAATTTCTTTAAATTTTTTATCCTTCTTATCTTTAGTATCGATGTCAGGACCTATGCTAGCGACGCTTGCACCTTTACCCCAATGAAGCCGTCAAAAGATATCTATATCGATTTCCTAGATAAAGTTGTTATTGTAGTACAAGAAATACCGCATTGGATTCTCCGCATAGCTGGTAATAATAGACAAATGCTTTTCCTGAACAAATAGTTGGACTCTTTTGTTTTGTAACCTTTTCCCTCGAAACGTTTAAGCTATTCACTGTTTTCTTCCGCGTTCTAACTCACGGATCGCGTGCAATGCAATGACAGTCCTGCCAAAACTGGCCGATCGTACGATTTTTCTTTGACTTTCAAACTTCATTGTATTTCTAATTAATTTATTGACGTCACAACGATGACATTGACTCTGAAATAAAAGTTTTAAATAGAAACTTTGTCTGGTTTGTTCGAAAATTGGGAAAAAATTGCTGTGTAACTATTTCTTCAATTCCTAATATTAGATTACACTCTCGCTACATATCCAATACAACTTTTTAATAGTTAAAAATATACTTTTTTAGTTTTCCACTTATTTGAAATAAAAGTGTTAAACTTTAATATCAAGTAGTGTAAAAAGGTATTATTAATTATTTACAAAATCCTTGTTTTACGAACTTATTTACATGGCAACCACATTTTCAGAACGCAGGTAATATTATAAGAGTTAAAGATTGATTATCAAAATTATTAATTTTAGCTAATTTTGTTATAATATCAATATATAATACTTCATGAATTGTTAACATGATTTTAAAAATGATTACATAATTACATATGTGTTTTTATCTTTAATCGTTTTGAATTACTCAATTTACAAACCTTTTAAGATTACTTTAAAAGTTGAAACATAATTACCTTTATTGAAAACTTTAATAACAACATTGACAGACGCCTAGCTTTATATTATTGTTTTGTAATAATAAATTGTCGAACCTTATATGTTGGCGCACACAACCACAAGCGGAGGCAATCAATATACCAAATAAAATCATTTAATTATTACATTTAAAATAACTTTCTCAATATTCACTAATTCACAATTACTAAAATATCACTTATCACTTATCATAGAATGATCTATCATAATGATCTACGGAATACACTATTATTACTGAATCTACTATAAGAATAATCTCACTAACTAAGAAACAGCCATTTATAGCACTGAGCTTGCACCTGCTACATCCGCAATGCATCCCCAAAAAATTGCTTGAATATTGCAATTTTTTATAATATATTAATAACAAAGTACCATGACACCGGTATAATTACAGTATAAGTGACACAACATCTGATATAATGAATCTGGTGTAATGATATTTAGTATCACGTCTAACTATTAAATAATTACACATATTTTAAAATAAAACCCCCCGACATATACTATCACAGAGATATCGATAAAGGCCAATTTTACGGTGACTCCACGAGTATATTCCACCTGCTGTTCCGACTACCTGATATTAATTATGGCAGAACTTCAGCTAGGAACGAATTATTATAGTTGCAATATTTAATGTATTCAAGAATAAGATATTAAGCACATAGCATGTTTTTATAGGACGTCTTTTGTAAGATGTTTCCGATGTAACTTTATTGGCACGTGTTCAATTTTTATCAAAAACTTTTGGAGCAATAAAACGCCCTTGTTAACGGTAACACATCCAGGGGGATTAATTTTTCTGTACGCCAGGTAAAATAAAAATATACCAAGTCTTTTTGGACAGCTCCCCGTCAAAGTGGCCAATTTAAAATGAGTGATACCGGGGACGCCTGAAAATCAGCGTCATATTGGTTTGCGTACCAATGCGGCATTATGCTGAGGTGCCTCCCATTTGGGATATCTGTTATTTTTACTTGTATCTTGTATCTTACATCTTGTTAATTGTTTATCCCAAATAAACGATTATTTATTTATTTATTTGATATTAGGACTCGCTAGCCAAATAAAGTCTGACAGGCCAGAATTATAAAATAGCATTATGGTTTGAGTTTGGATGGTTAAATTACCTCTTATATATAATATATAATTATATATAATCACTCAGCCGAACCTATCAGCAACAAAAACCAAAAATCGCCAAAACATTTTACCCAATTTATTTAACGTACACATTTCAGAAGTAAAACTTCTTTGGCAAATTAATTTTTAAGTCTTGTTTATATTTATACAAAACTAAGACTTTAGATATCCGCGACTTAAAAGGAAGGGAAAGAAAAAAAGATGTGTTCTGAATTTAATGAATTAAATTTAATGAATTAAATTTAATTTAAATTAAAACAAAAAAATTGAAATTTCAAATAACGAAATAAAATTCCCACGTAATTTTTGTCAATATTAGACATTATTAATTAAATTATCAATTTAAAATTAGAAAAGAGAAATTATGAAATATTTTTGTAAATATTAAAACTACCTAATCTTCGTGACGCTAATCACGCGTTTCATCCGTAAAAATTTTACCCTCATGCGCCTAAAGAAGTTTCACTTCAAAAAATAGGTAAAGAGATTTCGGAGTAGATCGGTTACAAACGTAGTGAAACGAGTTTTATATATATTGTATTAGAAATGTACCGCAGTATAAGGTAGTCATTTTATTATAAAGACACTTAAGGTGATTCTGTTTTCACTCGGTGAACATACAAATTGTTTTCTATAAAGTGGAACCTTTTGTTGCGTGACAGTATGATATTGGCTGTGGGGTCTTGAATAACTGCGACCTCTCACTTGAAAAAGAAGCGGTGCTGATATTATTTTGTAAGGAGAACTTTTAAAAGTTGAAGAGGTAAAAGAATATATATATATACTTGGGATGTAAATTAATAAAAGATGGAACATGTGAAAGTGATATTGAAAGGAGAGTGAATGCAGGGTGCCCTGCGCGCGTTTATGAATAGCCAGAGAGTGTCTGAAAGGGCCAGACTGGCTGTGCATGCACGAGTGTTGGTGCCAACACGTATGTATGGTAGTAAAAGTTGGGTATGGCAGAAGATTCCCACAGTAATATAAATGCGGTAGAGATGGGAGCGTTGAGAAGTATATGTGGATTAAAACTGAGTGACAAATTAAGAAATGGTGTGATAAGAGAACGTTTTGTTATCAAAGAAGATGTAGTGACTACAATTGAGAAATGTATGTTTAGATAGTTTGGGCATGAAGAGAGAATGAATGAAAGGAGGCTGACAAAAAGGATTTATGAGTCGAGAGTGAATGCGAAAGTTGGAAGGCGAAGACCAAGGCGAACGTTCCTGGATCAAATCCAGGACATTTTAATTAAGGGCCAAGTCAAGAGTACTCTAAACCGACGAACTTGTATGAAAGGTTTAATGAGAATGAAAAAAGCGAAGGAGATATGCAAGGATCGTGGCAAGTGAAAGGATGTTGTCTCTGACCTATGGGAATGAAGCGTGACGCTATGTATGTATGTATATAACTTTTAATCATATTTGTTATTTACAAAATTTCAAATAATCATGGATATCTATATTATTTTAAATTTCATTCTTTGTATAGGAAAACATTAATAAAAATACCTTTTGAAGCGAAACTTATTTAGGCGAATGAGGGTAAAATTTTTACGGATGAAACGCGTGATTACAGTCATGAAGATGTGCAGCGTTTTTTATGCCAATTCGTTTGAAGGTTAGGTAGTTTTAATATATTTACAAATAACACGTGGCATTTTAATTTGCCACTCATTTAATCACTTAATATACTATTTTTCATAAAATATGAAATAAAAATATATCATACATTCTCTTTTCAAAATTTGAAATCAAAAAACATTATTTAATTAACAACTTCTAATATTCATTTAAGATTTCAATAAATTATTTGTACTATTTTCGATACTTTTGATATTTTATTGACAATTAAATTCATATCATACCTTCCTTTTTCGTTCGCACTAAGTCTCACAAATTTAAAGTTTTAAATTTTATATAAATATAAACAAGACTTAAAAATTTGTTGTGAAAAAGAAGATTCACTTCTGACATGTATACTTTGTACACACGCACTTTTAATTATTTTTTATTTATGCACTAAAATGTAATAAAAGAATTAAACTGCAATTGAAAGTTCTTTTAAAGTCATTCTATTGGTTTTATTACGTAAAAAGTGTAAGGAATTATATTTTTTGATAGTATTTTTAGTAGTAATTTTAGTAAATAAAATTTTATTTTGCAAAACTTATTTACATAGCAGACATATTTTCAAAACGCAGGTGTGATATAAGGGTTGTCATGAAAGCTTCATGAATTGTTAAAATTTTTATAATTTTTTTTTAATTTTAAATCAATTTCGTATGGTTTTGAAGGTCTTTTGACGAGTTATCGAGGGAATGAGCGGTCTAAAATCATCTTTAAATAAGAGTTAACGTCTATAACGGCCATAGTAGAAACATTTTTCGTGTTTTATATACATATATGTATATTAGATTTTCCACGCGTTGTACACGACCCGTGAGAATATGGGGAACTCAACAACAAACTACAAGTTTTTCCGTAAATTTTGTTAATTATTTACCAGTTATTCTGCTATTCAGGGCTGGGACGAATCTAACAAATCAGAGGCCATTAAAATCAAACAAATTGTGTTACTAACTCGACTTTGTTTCCTACAATAACCTCAGTATCGCTGAGGTTATTGTGTGATATTATACAAATATAAATTCTTGCGACCTCAAAGTAGCGAAGTCCAAGTTTCTAATGGAAAAGAAAAATATATAACTTCTCCGTCTTTCCGTTAAAAGTTGCTAAACTTATGCCAATTTACGTTGACATTCGTTTGCTATCCTTATAGACACACTAACCGTAGAAAATTCAAAACTTTTGTAAATTATATTGCAGTTAAGTCGTTTAGTTTTCCTATTTCGAGTTATACGTTAGAACTGTCGGAGTTTCCATCTTTATTTGACTTGATTAACAACAATTAATTAACTAATTTAAGTACTGTGTTTCATCATTTTCGTTTTTTTAAAATACTTTGGATTTTGATTAATTACTGATACAGCTCTTTCAGCAAAGATAGACTAGAGCATAGCGCAAGCATACTTAAGCAAGATTACTTCTCATTTAAAGACATAATGTATCGATAAAGAATCGTTTGTATGAAATTCTTTGTATGTACCCTACGCCCTCTTCTTATTGTACGTTATCCTTACGACATGAAATATCTTAAAGCATATTCCATCAGCAACTATAAAAGATCCATTAAAATAAATTGTCTTTATTTATATATGATTTACTACCTCATTGATCCAGTGGTTAGCAGGTTCGGCTACAAATATGGGTTCGAGTCCCGGGTCGGCCAATTCAAAATCGATATTGACTTTTCTATCAAGATTTTCTGAATATTTGGACCAAGTTGGGAAGTTGGCGGTGTGCTCCAACCCCGTGCTTCAGAGAGCACGTTAAGCCGTTGGTCTTGCGCCTGATCTCTCTCTGCGAGATTCCCGTCACATCGTACTATGAGAGTGAAGGAATAGAGAGTGCACTTGTATACTATGCCTGTCAATTCGCAGTGGAACAGCGCGGTGGGTCTTTGCTCTAAAAACCCTCTCTCATATGAGTGAGGAGGCCTAGGCCTAGCAGTGGGACGTTAATTGGCTGCTACTTACCTTATAAATTATTTGTTTGTATATGCATGTGAAAGTCCTTTGAATGGCTGGACCGATTTTGAAAAAAATAACAATCAAGCAGGCTCAAATTCACAATCTTGCTTAAATTCTCAATCTGATATGGATTTCACTATAAGGTAAAGGGAACTAACAGCTCATTAACATCCCACTTCTAGGCACAGGTCTCATTACTTATAGGAGAGAGGCTTTTTAGAGCATAGACCCACCACACTGCTCCAGTACTGGTTGGCGAACTCGAACGAAAAAACAGTAATAATCACTTATAAATACTCACAGTTTATAAAATACCACAAGCAGACTGTTGTTATCTCTACGCACATTTTGTTACGACAGTTACGGAGAAGAAAAACAATACACATTTTAACTTAAAAAGAAAGACATACTTATATTTCTGATTGCCAGCATTGAGCCAGAACTATCGCACCGTGTCAACTAGTAGTTGCCACGGGCTATCTATGGTTAAAAGCAATACAAATAATACAAAAATTTTAAATAGTATAAATGCAGGAATGTTCCATGTTAATATATTTTTTACGTAGTCTTTTTTTTATTTGTTGCATATATGCTTACGCTCGTGACCATCTTTATTACATTACATTTACCATTTCAAGCTTGTCAATAATCTTAATTTTAGTAAGGGTACAATCTAAGAATTAAACGCACTAATCTTATAAGACTTACGCATCATGTTGGCTTTTCCACGATATCATTGGAGAACCCTTACAAAATTGCACCACCCTAGCTTAAGAGCCGTATCTTGTTTCCATGATTAAATTGAAGGTTGTACAGTGATACAATTAGATATTAAGCTTTGATAGCCTATTATTTTTGCTAGCAGAGTCCTTCGTTCGATCTCCGACAGGGACGATTTCGGAAATTGCATTTTCTAATCAGTCAGAATCTAGACTGGTAGGAGGCTTCGGCCATGATTAGTCACCACTCTATCAGCATTAACGTGCCACCAAGCAAGTAATTTGTGTTCCGGTACGACGCTATGTAGAAACCATAAAATGAAAATTGCCTCTTAGCAGATTAGCGCGATTCTATCTTAGACTGTATCATCACTGACCGTCCAGGTGTCATACAAGAAAGCATCCCTATTTTTATATTTCGGAGGTATATCCTATGTCAATTCATATTAGAACAACGTCATCCATATCGGTTTCAAACTTTTTAAGAAACTATTAAGTTATACATCAGGAAGTAGGTGAATTTAAAATATGAAATATTTTTAGTCATGTATTTAATAACTGGTCTTAAAACCATTCAATATCCAATCTGAAATATTAATCAAGTTTGAACGATTCAATATAAGGTTAATTGTTAATCATAAACTTGATAAACTATATGTATTTTAAGCATAAGAAGCATGTATAGATTTTTACGTAAACACATTGATAATAATATATATATGGTGTAATAGCCTATGATGGTTCCACCATCTGGCTTAATGATCTAATACCGACGCTAGAAAGCAAACACTTAGTAACCCTCTTATTCGAAATTGTGCATCAGAACAGAAAAATATTTAAAAAAAAAACGTCGTCCATGTCACATTTATAATGCAAATTAAATTTATTTTGATTTCATGATAAAAATAATATATTTAAGGATATTGTTTCCATGTCAAAAACAATATTTTTTGTGATATAAACTTAACGACGTGATTATTTTCGAAGTGAAAGGCGCATAGTAATTTTGTTACGAATAAAACGCGTGATTAGCGTCACGAATATGTGCAGCATTTTTTTGCTAATTCCTTTGAATGTTATGTAGTTTTAATATTAACAAATAACAAGTCGCATTTTAACTTGCCACTCGTCATTTAATAATTTAATATACTATTTTTCATAAAATAAAATGATTTCATGAATCCTCTTTTCTAAATTTTAAATTCAATAACAAACAATGTCTAATATTGACAAAAAACGTGGCATTTTTATTTAGAATTGGTCATTTGAAATTTGAATAAAATATTTGCATTAATTTTCGACACTTTCAATAGTCCTTTTTCTCTCGGAAATCTAAAGTTTTAGATTTATATAAATATAAACGAGACGTAAAAATTAGTTTGCCAAAGAAGTTTCATTTCTGATATGTATTTGTAATGTAATTTACATTCAATAACTTCTAAGCTAAGTATATCGTTTTTAAGGCGGCGGGTAAAGTTTGCGGGTCACATGTTTGGTTTCCAGCGTCGGTGTGTTTTCCAATTACATGGACATATTATGATCACCGTGGGTTTTGCTCGCGTCTTTTCTTAATTTTTTGTAAAAGGAATATATTTCCCCTCTTTTTATAATGAAATCGTTTAAATTTTCTTTTCTTTGTAGCACATGCGTTGGTCACATACGCACACACAAAGTCTGGAGTGCGAGGAGCGTCTATTGGCTCGGTGTAGTCGTCCGCGAGTGAACTCCGCCATTTTCGTCTCCGCCGAGCCCACTAGTTTCGCCGGCTTTGATCCAAGTGAATTCCTCAGGCGACACGGCTCCCAATCAAAATTGTGCCGTAAAGCAAGGTAAAATAAGATTTATTTTCCTTTCATTAACCAATAAAAGATAGTTTCATCTGTGACAACATTATGGTTTCTCCTTTTTGCATATAACTGTATTAGCTACTGATTACTTTGGGACTTCCGCATCCACAAAAGGTTGAATTTTATATTCAACCGTTCAGAGTTCCAGCGATAAACTTCTTTATTTTCATCTTAAAGTACTCACAAGTAAAATAGATACATTTATAACTTAATTAAAGGGGATAAAAGAAACCAGTAGACGAGTTCACTAATTAAGTCGCTTATAGACATAACCAGACAATAAATCAGCCCATTAACATCTACTTTCTTATATATCACATATTTTGTTCTGAACTACGAAAGCAACAATCCAATTGATGTCTTCATATTACTTAATATAACCGATATAACGCATGTTTTACATTAACGTAAGTGTTAATGAAAAACGTTCTTTTACAACACTAAAAAATGTAGCAACTATTCTTTATAGCGAATTTTTAAACATTGCAAAATCTTGATTATAAATATGAATCCTATCTATTTTTTTCAATTTATAACCATATAATTTTATTCCAAAATTAAATAGTAAATCTTGCCTCGACGGGATTAGAAACATTAAATTCTTCGTAAGATGGTATTATCTAAGCTATAAATATGACTATATTATCTAATCCCCTTCAGTTATGTTATATCGACGTCGCAGTGTTATATATAAGGTAGTTTTGAAAAATCACTCAAGTTTAACGGAATTTGCAGATCAGCAGACAATATACCTTTAACAACGATGAGCGATTCATCCGAAAGGCTTTGTACAGTTAAAGCACCAAGAGAGGAAACAATCAACGAAGAAGCGAGCAAATCAGATGACAGCGGCAGTGTGGAGACTGTCAAGCATTTTGGCCTACCGATTCTCTCGGTGTCTGGACCATCACCCCCAGATGAGGACTATGATCAAATAGATGAGTATCTGTAGCATTTCCATACCGGTTTCCAGCTGAAATACGTGCTGGAAAAGATGAGGCCGCCTTGGCCGAGTCCCGCACAAAGCCCCCCATAAAGACATTCTAAGAACTATCTATATGCTGTTTGAACTTATATAATTTTCATATTGTGTAAATGTGAGTGTCTTGTGCAACGAATTTTGAAGACTCTTGTCGGCTAATCTATCACTATTAAATGTGTGTCTTGATGTGGGACCATCAACATTTTGTGTGTGTTGTTTTGATGGTAATACTATTTAATTTTTACGTAATTCATCTGTCTCTATTGAGTGTTTAGATATAATGATATTTTAATTCTAGTTCTCACGTTAATAATATGTAAGTGATTGCACAATATACATATTTAAATAATTTAGCGACATTTAACTGTGCCACTTTGACTACTATTTATAAAATAATCATCGTCTATGCTAGTATTTTCATAAGCAATTTGAATGTAATTTATGTAATAGCGTTGTAATGAGTGAAATAAAATAAATGCAATAAATTATATTTGCAATTCCTAAGCGATATTATTATACTTAAATATTTAAGTGTACATGCGCTCAATTTTATGTTTATTTTACTTACGATGGATATTTTGAAAGCTGTAGAAAAAATCTAGACAATTGTTTAATTAAGCTGAAAAAAAAATTAGCTAAACAACATTAATATAAATAATTCTTACTATACATTTTCTGAAAATCTCCTAAACAGATTTTAAATAAAGGTAAATTTTATATATTATTTACAAAAAATAATAAATTATAATATTTCTCGAAATAAATATTTAATGATCTCAGTAGATTTTAAAATCAATTTAACAATTTCATAAAGTAGTCACAAAACTTATGCATGTAAAATATATTCAGTGTCTTTTTAAATTGTAAAGTATTCTAGTTATATAGTGAATTTTGATAAAAATAAATAAACTAGTTTTCAATTGCCTGTAGTTCTAATCGCAATTTTGTCTTAAAGACCTAATAATATTATATACGTCTACGTGTTTATATATTAGTGTAGAATTGAAGGTTGAACTTTGGTCCAATGAATCGTATTACCAGCACATATTGTGTAATAGAATGTAAGGGAGTGTTGTATATTGTAAGGAGACATCTGTAGGTGGTAACTGTGAAAAGCTGATCTATCTTTTTTAACTAATATAATGTAATTATATAGGAGAAATATGTGTATTATCATACAACCCCTTTTGAATTATAATCTACGTACGATATCAGTAACATATTGAGGTTTTAACAAGCGATTTGATGAGTTTCGGAATAGATATTTATATACCCCTGAAAATAAAAAAGGCCCTTTTAAATATAATTAATTAACAAAATATGTAGAAAAGTATTATCTTTAACTAAAAGTAGTATTCTGATTTGCCTTATTAAACAAATAATATATAAAAAATTAAAGCTAGTTTAGCCCTTTACGAAAGTTCTCAAGAAATGGGGTTGTATAATGCATGCATGTTACCTTTTATAATATTATTTATTGATCAATTTAAATTTATGAAAAGTTTGAAATTTGAAATGTATTTCAACTTAAATAGGCTTTATTTTACTAACGACTAGCTGACCTGCCAAACTTCGTACCGACTCAGAATCAGTAAATAAGAAAGGCGAATGATAATTGCAGAATATTTCAACTTTAGTAAAATTTGTTGTTGAAAATTAACAGGAAGAAAAATAATTCGTAATCAAAAAATGCGACCTTTGCGCCTTGATTCCCGCCAATTTATGTCACTTTGCGGTCAGAAGTTGTTGGTTGTCAATGTCAAAAAAAAAAAGGAAATACAAAGGTAATCTTTTTGATTTTATTTGATTTGATTTTTGAATGGCTGGACGAACATCCAACGTTTGACATTCAAAAGCAAAAAAATGGAAGAAATGTCAATTTTAAATTTAATTTAATTTCTGAACGAGTTTTGGATTTAATCGATTTTTAAATGACGTGATGAAAATCAAATGTTTGACAGTTAGAAGTTGTTTTTGAAAGTAAGCAAAATTGTTGTTTTTACTATAATCCAAACGTTTTACAAAATATTTACTCACCTTTGAAACCGTCCTTGGACTTCTACAAATAATAAAAAACCAAAATTAGTCAAATTAGTCCAGCCGTTTTTGAATTTAGCGAGACTAAGGAACAGCAATTGTTTTTTTTATAGGTATCTATTGAAAATTCCATATATATTTTACAAGGTGTGTAAAGTAAAATTTTGCAATGAATAATTTTATTTTCCATATATCTTTCTGTTCCCATCAAATCGCTTTTTAAAATACCTAATTTATTAAAGAATTTTTAATAATTAAGTCAATTAATCCAAGATCTGATTAACAGAGTAATATTATTCATACTAAGAAAATGGCACTAATTATGTAAATATTAATACAGATCTATCTTAGCATAGCAACATTTGATTCTTAACTGGTATTAAGGGGTCTGATTATATTCATAAATCGTTTAAAGTCAATGATATTAACTCGATACCAGTTTTGAAGCTAAGACTATGTTATTCCCTCCACTATGTATAGTATCCTTCTTGGATTTAGATGTTTATAATTCATCCATTCTTTATGTCATTGTGACTATCTCTATCTCTATTTCAACAGCCCCTATGTATAAAGAGCCAAGGGTAAATACAAAAAATCTAAAGACAGTGTTTCGAATATTAATTGTTTATTTTAGTACTTCCTTTTTCAATAATGATATCCTTAAAATAATTATGTTTTAAGAGCTATATTATTTAAAAATGTTGATATATCATCATAGAAATCACAATAACGTCTAAATGTCTAAAATGTGATTTCACTAACTGTATAATAGATACATAGGGGCCGTCAACATATAAGTATCGGAAGAAAGTTCTTTTAAATTTCATAAAATATCTTAATTTTAAGGCGATATTTAGAGGAAAGACATTTTCTTTGCATCAATATTAAGGTTAGTATAAGGTATTTCGAAAGAAGTCACGTCAAGTATGGCGTTGGTATTAATCAATAGACTTAGTTATAGGCGTAATTTGAATAACTTATCCATATTTGTATAAATTACTTAATCATGTCACATAGACTTACTCTTTTAGTGAATCCTATCCAATTTCTTCCTAATAACCCATTAATTTCAATTGCAACGATCATGTTTTGTTACTTAAGTTATAATTTGGACTCGTAGACAACGTGACTTTCGAAGATTGCTAACGCTTAAAAATGTATGTGAATGACGTTTCATTTTTCGATAAGTTTCGATATGTCATTCCCTTACATTTTTAGCGTTAACAATCTTCGAAAGTTACGTTGTCTAGAGGCCCTGCTATGCTTTTTTCAATTTAAAATTTATACTTAACCGTTTCAACAGTTAAATATGTTTGAGTCTGTATTAAGAATACATTATATTTCAGTAAATAATAATATTCTTCACAAGATTATCAGTGAGCAAATTGATTTTGCTCTATATAATATTAGGTACATCTTGTCAATGTTTCCGGAATCCAAAAATAAAGTGCAATGACCTATGCAAATCTGTTTGGTGTTTTTAAATATAAACATAGTTATCTCTTTATGTTTTTGCAAGTGAAATTCCTACGATTAAGTTCCCAGCAGTAAAATTAAACTTACTGTAACAATTTTGTGCCAATATTAATTATGAGTAAGCTTATTTTTGACTTATGAATTCAAGACATTAATTCTAAGAAAGGCACCACAATAAGTCACCGATTGATTTAAACAGTTTTTATAATATTTATTAAGCATTTCTGTAAAGAGTGTTTCGTTGGTGTAGCGGTCAGCTCCTTCAGACACGAAGTCCTGTCCTCAAGTCCCGGGTTGGGCGATTTTCTCAATATTTACCCGAAGTTAGGAAGTTGACGATTTGCTCCACCCCTGTGCCTCGGAGAGTACGTTAAGCAGTCGGTCCTACGCCTGATCTCATCATGAGAGCGAAGGAATAGCTATGCCTATATACACTTGTGTACTATGCCTGCCAACCACAGTGGAGCGTAATAATCCTATGGTTTAAAACCCTCTCTCCTATCGGTGAGATAGCCTGAGCCCAGCAGTGGGAAGTCAATGAGCTGCTACTTACCTTTTATTTCTGTAAAATGGCTTATTTATATTGTTTCGTTATTGACCCAAAATAAAGATATATTGCGATTGATACATTTTCTGACCATATTCTTTTTATAATCATTGCATTATCTTCATAAGTTAATCCTATCAAATCTATGGTTGTCCCAGATAAACTATACATTTAGAAACATTCATTTATCTTTCATTTTCCAGTCATACTGTGCTCAATCTTTATTTATCATCAACGATTGTAGTTAAATCGAAATAAGTCACATATATAATTTAACAGGCTATTGAAGGAATGTGACAAATTTGAGTATGTTTATAGTAGACTCTATTTAATTAATATAAATCTGTATTTGTATGTAGATATTATTAGCCAATGTGGCAATTCACCATTACGATAAACCTAACATAGTTATCTCAAGTAGAGTAGCTTTTACATGATAGTCGTATATGCATAACTCTTAATGTACTATTACTCAAGACTTGTACATATCTATAATCACGAGATAATGTACTGTAATCGTTCAATTGTATATTACATCAATTCGATATTATTCTGTAATTGTATAAAAATTATTTATATCCTTACAACCTCTATTTACTATCACGATAAAATAAAATATTTAAAAACTTGCTTGGTTTTTATTTGGATGTGCGTCAGTTTGAGGTTCCTTTGCAAATCTTGGAGCCAACTGCAAACACAAGGAAATACAACAAAATGGTAAATAAGTGTGTAACTACTAAATCCATTATTAAACACAACCTCAGCTAAATCACATGACGAGAAACCCTCCATATTTTAGTACACTTCGTAATACCACATAATATGGCATAACACAGCAGGATTTTTATGGAAGTGAAGTCGTCATAAAGCTTAGCAATTTGATGGCGACCATTCCAATGGGGAGGAATTCATCAACATAAAATAACGTATAATTTTGATGAGATAATTTACAGTGGGTTATGATTGGATTCATCTCTCATTTACGTTTAAGAAGCACGCTACTTTATTACTGAAATCTAAACATATAAATGATATTGATATACCCGGTTGTATATTCAAGGTAACACCTTTTACAAAATATATGTGGATGTTAACACGATACCACATAATGTATCTTAACTAATATTATAAAGAGGAATCATTTGTGTTTTTGTAAGTTTGTAATGTTTTCACATAAAAATTACTGGACAGATTTCAAAAGTTTTTACACTATTAGAAAGCTGCATTTTCACTGAGCGACATATTCGAGCGACTTTCTGAAATAAAATAAGATCCCTAATAAAAATGCATTATTGTAAACCTAGGTGTGAACCAAAAATTCTATCATCGCGCGTGCTGCGGTAACTATTGATGATCGAACATAAAAATGTCGTACAGTATTATAGAACGTATTCATATATACAAAAAATTGCGAAATACCACTACTGTAGTTATTCAACTATAACTACTTTTTTACATTTTAAAATTTAATAGTAGTGGCAACAATAAACAAACCATATTATTCATACCTCTGTAATAATCCTATTAAATGTTAACACGTCCTCTTATAGGATACATCTCAATATCCTTCCTAGGAAATTACTATCTAAATATAACCTAAAGGGCCTGGAAGATTCGATAACGAGTGACAAACTCCCTTATCAGGCAGAGAATCACACGACGCTATACAGATTTTCTGCCGGCGGAGTCGAAGTTCCCGTTATTTAACGTTACCTGACCTTGGACTCCACTCACAAGCCCGGGGGTGCTAACTCCGAGTCCAGATTCTTTCTTGCCTTGCAAAGATGTTCCAAATTCATGCTGAGACACTCTTGGAGCAACATATCTGGTAGGACGAACCGTTTTAAGCGCACATCCTCGAAATGACAAAGGCGTAGCTCTTAACGAGTTCGCCTACTCTCTTGGTCACTTTGTAAAAGAGATAAGAATAAAAAATGTGTTTGGTTTACTACGTTACACGTAACATGCGTCTTATGTAAAAGAAAATCGATGTTTCGTATCTGACACCTATGTTTTGAATGTCTATTTTTTATCTTTGGGACAATCCTCTGGTCTTTGCATGGGAATCTCTCTGGCAAATCCTGGCTGATAGGAGATGCTACAGAAAATGACCAACGTTGATTTTTATCTGTGTATATATTTTAAAGTAATTTCCAGACGCGTATGTAATATCAAACGATTTAGCTATATATAATTTTTTTTTGCAGACCATGATATATTAAAAATAGAAAAAATGAGACAGATAACCTTATTAATATTAACATTAAATGTTTGTTAGTCAATTGCGAAAAAATGGCTTAAGAATTTTTGTAAACAAATACTTTATGACGCGAGTTAACACAAAATATAAGCAATATTTATTTAGGCACACACTGAAAAAAAAAACAATCTTTCTTAATAATCTAGACTATAAAGCAACAGAAAATATGTTAATTTAATTATGCACACACACACACACTCACACACACACACACACACACAACCACTTATATTAATTTTACACCTTATATTATGGATTAGTTTTAAATTAAGTTTTAATTTGAATGTTCTCTAGATAAGTGGGTTAGGCGTATAATATATAATCGGGAAGACACTGACCACTAAGTCACGGGCTTAACTACTTACTTATGCAGTTATTAAAGTTATTATTAAGTATTATTGAAAGTATTACTGTCATTGAGGTGGCGTTGAACCAGCACATCTATTGTTCTTTAAACGACGTTGCAGATGAAATTATTTTTTTTATAGCAGACAGATTAGCGCTTGATTTTTATTACACCTGATGACACAGACTAAGGTGGTAATGCGCTAACTCAGTAAGAGGAAATTTACCTCTTAATTGTTTCTACACGTCGTAGGGTGACAACCAATCATGACCGAAGCCTACAAACAGTCATGTCGTTAATAGAACCTGGGACCCTTGCTTGTTAAGCGAATACTCGCACAATTACGACATCCAGACTGTTAAAATTCAAGAAGTCGCCGAAAAAAAAGTTTCAAACAATTATTAATATAGTAAAGTCAAATTGTGTATCTAATTATAATTATAATACATGACTTACTCACTATTGTTCAACATAGCGTAACAACATCTATTCAAATTCCGTTACTAAACTGACAAGGGATTGCGTAATTGAATATCAAGTGAAGCCGATTTGAATATATTCAGAATCTTTGTAAATTTTTAGTTATATAAAATAATTTTGATGTTTCATCAATATCTTGTTTCATTACATTCATTAATATATTTCTAAATGTTTCGTTTTATGGAGCATGTGTTGTTATTTGCTTACCTTAATTTTTGATCAAAAAATCTTAAAAACTAGCTTTTTCTACATACATAACAATTAGTTTCTACATGCATGTATACAGCCCTAGTAACTTTAGATTCTAAGTTATGTTCTAATGTCATCATTAGATTCTAGAGAATTTAAAAAACCCATTAGAATAAAGAATATTTTAATTTGAATCCAGACTTTACAGCAAAATTTACTTAGAAATACATTCTTGTCTTTGTATTCCATCTAAAATTGCTTTATGTATTCTTTAAAAATAGTAATATGAAGTAATTTTGACCATTGTTTTAACTAGGCCAGAGTAATTTTAATAGATCATCCCCTGGAACTCAACAAAGACTTACTTCAATATCTCCAGCAGTGAAATTGTCTTTACATTACTGAATTGTCAATAATGTATAGTTTTCAAGAATTTATGTCAATTTTATTTATATAAAAATTTAATCACGTTTTTTTCTTAAATGTATCAATCTGTCTAAAAACAGATTTGGTGCCTTCAGACTCTTTGTTTTCATCTGAACAGAAGGAATAATTCATCGAATGCAAAGGCAGAACTGAAAAGAAGTTTATTCAGTGTATTATTGGGTAATAATACAGATGTTAGGATGTTCACCGGTGCACGGAAATTGGACATTGACGATCGATTAATGGCCTACAAATAGCTATAGTCGAATAGATATCCGAATGTTTAACATAAACGAAGTAATCTTCCTAATGGGAAACGAATTGTTGTGGTTTTCTGCATTTGTTATACGTTGTTTTGCATGCCTTTTGAGCATAATTTTTATGCAGTGGAAATACAGGCCTTGTTTTGGATTTCTATTCCAAATAAATGTAAGGTATGAAATGACATGGTCTGACGTGGATTTAAATAAGTGTTTTAAGCAAATTTTTGTTGAAAACGTTGATGATGTAACATAAAAAAATAAGTTATTTCAAACTTGTAATATAAAAGTCGTTGTAAATTGTATGACATAATAAATAAGTCGACAATATTTTACGATAGATAAAGCAAGCCACTTTTAGAATAAAATAATCGATTATTGCTGTTTTTTTAATATACACAGTTAAACTATATTCTCGGCAATCAGTTCTTCTTTCCTCAGAGCTTGTCTTTCGTCAATGGCCTCCTCTAATGCCTTCCATTTGTACCTACCCTTTGCTCTACAAAGCCATTTTGGTTCTGCTCAATTACCAGAATCTTTTCCATGTAATCTTCTCTTTTTCTTTCTGCAAGTTTTCTATGGGTGTACTCGTTTACGTAGTCTAACTTTTAGATTGATATAGTTTCTTTTTCCGGTGAATAGCTCAATATTTTTGTCTTAATTGTATTCATTGAGAGACCTAAATTTGCATATTTATCTTAAAATTGTTGCAACATTTTCTATAAGGTCCTTGGACATTTTGAAAAAAATATGAAATCGTCAGCGAATCTCAAATGACTTAATTTCACTCCGTTAATGTTTAATCCCAGATTGTCCTAATCCAGTTTCCTAAAAATTATCTCTAATATGTTACTCTATAGTAAGTTTAAAATTTGGTATCAAAGGAAACTAAGTGTTTCATACCCTCAACTACCACCTGGAGAAAATCCAAAAGAAACAGTTTCATTTTGCAAGGTATTTTACACAAATTGTGATAAGAACGGGCATATTCACAAACATTTAGCTCTAGATTTCGTTGTACATCTGGCTTATAGAACTTTGCAAATATGAAGCATCATGTTAAATATTATGCAGAATACTTTACATGTAAATTGGCTGAGATCCAACCTCTTTTGATGCATCTGATAAATTTGTCTATATATTAAATAATGTGTGATCGAGTTTAGTAAAGGGTCAAGGCACAAAAACAAGTCGATGTTAGTTAATATGTGTATAATATATACATGTGTATATAATAAAAGTCTCAAATTGATACAGTTTTTACCAAATCGATCTTGAATGCATCTATAAAAAACTTATCCTTGTACATTTTTCTTTAATATATTCAATACTACAAATGAGTATCAAAAATTTAGTTTTACGTTATAATCTTGAAGTAATACGCCTATTTAGCGTAGGCATCCCAGAACTCGAAATCAAGTTGCTCTATTCCTAGCTTGGAGTATCCTTCTGCGAAAGTGTCCCTACGTCTTTTCCTTTGTCGCCCTCTTTTCCTTTTCTGTACCCTGGGCACCTATTTTGTGACTTTCTTAGTCCATCTTGTATTGCTTAGTCAAAATATTTATCTTATTATTTAGATTGCCAAAATTTTTGTGTTATTTTATAACTCAATTACTCAGTCTTTAATTATTATTCCTAGCATGCTTCTTAGGATTTCCCTTTTACAATTAGGCAGCATTTCCTCTTCTTCCTTACCCAAAGAACATATTTGGAAGTCGTAAGTCAAGCAGGGGATAATGGCACAATCAAATAGTTTTTTCATTATTTCTACTCTTATATCTTTAGCTTTCGTTAAATCTTTAATGCTCCAACATTATTTCATCCAATTTGATTATATATGTCGCTTAAAATAATTATTGCTATGGCTACCAATAACAAATCCATCGTAATAAAAGAGTTTTTTGTTAAATGTTTTCACCTCAACCATTGTATCGCAACTTAATTAAGCGTGAGAGGCAATTGACCCGAAAATAAAACAAGCTGGCAGGTAGGGGTAAATTAAGGACGCTACATATTGGCTATAAATGGGACGTGGAATACATACTCTATTTTTAAAGATAATATGTATTTTAGCAGTACGTATGAAGGAAATTAGCGAATTCACGAATTCTAATATCAGACATGGAATGCCTCCTTGCTAATATCACAAAGAATTTGAATCATAGACTCACCACATCGCGGATTGACGACATATATCTCAGACTTTTCTCAAGATATCCAGATGCAGATATCATGGGGACGTTTTCCTTTATTAAATACCTCTGTTACAAATTTTAAACTACATTTAGTCTTTTATACAAGAATTTAGTTGTGTTTATCAAGGATTAAATTGTGTGACTCTTAAGTAAGTATCTACTGGTCTAGTAGTACTTACTTATTTTGTCCTTCACAAGTGTTTGTTTAAAGTTCTTCTCAGAATATGGCGGAAAACCCCTCATAACTTGCGATTTTAATTGTCTTTTAATGAACCAGATATGACTGTATTTGATGATCCAAAAGTGCTGAAAAATCGTATTTCTATAAATAATTTTTATTCGTATTATAAAGACCAACTGATGCAAATCTACATGCAAAATTCCTTCGACAAAACTGGGAATAGCGTATTTAAACTAACAATAGAATAGGTACTGGCTGCTTACTAAAATATACAATTTGATATAAATCTACGTTTAACAATCTTACTGACACTGTTTCTATTCAAGACAGTAGTAAACGTCAAAGGAAGTTCTGCACGTAAACAAGGTGCATCATTTTCACTGTTAGATTTGACGAGACTTGGATTGATTCCAATACTTTAATGGCTGTCAGTGTTGAACAGTGAGATGTATGCTATAGTTTCAAAATAGATTCAATTGCTACTTTTTTCTTTAGCACCAATACTGGCATGAGACCAACGTTCACAGCGGTAGTTAATGTGTAGATTGATTTGATACTGACAGCATTAAATTATTACGTCGTATTCAATTCGTATTATTAGCTTTTACCCTCACTATTCACGTCCCACTCTATAGAATCATGTTCAAATTTTCAATTATTCGATAAATAATGTACTTGTAATATCTTTTAAGAATTCTTAATGTTAGCTTGAGTCATAATGGATTCTTTTATTATATTACTTGTTACAAATTAAATCAAAAGCAATAATTTTCATCCCAGGCTACAATGACAATGTAATCCGAAATTTTACTTATTTTTACAGGGTAAAAGTTAAAAACATTTTCATAAAATTTTATCATTGCCATTAGAAACACTCCCAACTCATGATGCTCTTTATTCCTCGTCCCATCCGTTTGTCATTAGTTATTCCGAAAAATGTTGTACACTCAGCGAAAAAAAATTAAAAGCTCATCTTTAGAAGGTTAGAATGGAACATTGGAGTCGAGTACCAGGTCAGGGACAACCCTATGTTGCGAAATAAAAGGAAATTTATGATTTTACAGAAATTTATTAACATAAATCTTAAATAATGTTTAACTGTTTTGTCTGAATAATTAAAGAACGTACACAATACTTGCTAATTGTGTATCAGCCGAATCCAGAAATATTTAAACTGTGTTCTATAGATATTTGCTATTATCGAAATTTTATTGAAAATTTGTTTACAAATGCTATGATATTTTTGAGATATATTTACAAACTGCTTAGCTAAATTAATTAGTTCAAACATAATCAAATTCTTGATTAAAGCAAATTCCATTAATACACTTCCTCCTTACTTATATGAAAATAATTATCTGACAGATAATTATCTCGTTACTTTATCATTTTTATTTTTATCTCTCACTCCCACTCCCTCTATTTCTGAGCGGTTTTTTAACTTTTTTAAGGTGCATAAGCTTTTTTTTATGACAATAGGTTAAATAGAAATTATAAATAAAATTACATTACTTTTTTATTGTATATAAAAAGAACATTAGCATTCTTGCCACTTATTTATTATACACGAGGAACTGAAAAGCAATATATAAAAGTTGAATGATTACAAAGCAGAGTATTATTAAGTCTTAGTTAGAATTGGTGACTTTTAGTCTATTATTTTCTTGATATCAATTAGTGTGTTTTTCTTAAACCATTTAAAAATTTTTCTAATAGTTTTACAAGCAGAGAGCTTATAAAGATATCATATTGCCTATTGCATATACCATATGGTTTAATTCTTAAGATTTTTCAATAAGAAATGAATAAATCAAATTTTATTTTAAAAAGTCTAAATTTCAGAATAAAACGTTTGGGTTTGATATTATGATACAATGGAATGAAACCCATAATCTTCATAAACTAATATTAAATGATATGCTATAAAACGATAAATTACTGCAAATACTAAATCCATCCGAACTGTAAAAAAAAATGAGATATTGCAGCTTATAAGACAGTCGCTAATCAATTAACACACCTAAATATAATTAATTTCATTAAGAAATCCTTAGGTATTTCGGTTGCGAAATGAACTACCTGATATAACCAAATTATACCCCAATCTCAAATTGAACACTGAATATAAAGTGTTTTTACGCCCACATATTTTTTATACAATATAGATCCATGTAAATACAGACGTAATTACTGATAAGTACGTTATTTTCATTTAATTAAGTGGCTTACGATAATTGGGCCAATCATTCATTTTCATTTCAATTTGTTTTTCTGTAGGCTTCGAATTTGTACCTACTAATAATCAATATTTAATCGGTCTCAATTATATTAAACGTATGTTATTTCGACGGGTAAGGGAAGTGCCCTTCTAAACTATAACTATATTCCCAAAATCACTTGTATTTCAATTTTTTTTTTTTAATCATGTGTCGCTCAATGACCTCTGACATGGTGGTCAGAGCTTGTTCTTAGCCTTTTTTATACTTTATCAGTCAGTTAGTATTATAGTCGCGATTATTTTATTTATTATATTACATATCTAAATATATTTGTGTTTATTATTTATTTTCTTTTATTATTATGTTTGCTACCTTTTGGCAATATTCTAGGAGATTTTCTCTAGTACTTTCGGTATTCATTAGGTTTTTTAGATTTCCTGGTTTTATTTCGGCATTTATTTTTANGTTAGGTATTTCGGTTGCGAAAAAAACTACCTAATATAAACAAAATTATATCCCAATCTCAAACACTGAATATAAAGTGTTTTTACGGCCACATATTTTTATACAATATAAATCCATGTAAATACAGACGTAATTACTGATAAGTACGTTATTTTCATTTAATTAAGTGGCTTGCGATAATTGGGCCAATCATTCATTTTCATTTCAATTTGTTTTTCTGTAGACTTCGAATTTACTACCTACTAATAATCAATCTTTAATCGGTCTCAATTATATTAAACGTATATTATTTCGACGGGTAAGGGAAGTGCCCTTCTAAACTACAACTATATTCCCAAAATCACTTGTATTGCAATTTATAATTACTACAAAACGTTCGGAATATTTCGATTACACTTCTGATCGAAGTTAAAATGAAAATATTCTTTATTCAAGTAGGCTTAAAAATCACTTTTGAATCGTTAGTAGTCTGTCCGTTGGTAACCAATCTATCACCGTTTCGAAAAATTGAATCCGCTGAGAAGAAACCGGCAAGAAACTTAACGGTTACTCTTTTAGAGATATGTATGTTACAATGAGTAATATTTTGCTTCTGTGTGGAATTGGAATCAAGTTCAAACATTTTTATCGCTCAAATAATCTTTAACATTATTGCATGCCTTTTGTATTTCATTTTTTTTGCAGTATAAGTGAATATTATCACGGATATATAAGATATTAATCAATATAATATATTGCGCCGGTACTGTGAGAATGAATTGATGTTTCTTTGTTCTCTCTTATCTGCCACGAGATCCTAATTGTAATCCTCTTTTTGGTCAAATATTCTACGCCTTGAAACAGGAAAAAAGAAGAACTAAATTGTTATATATTTGTATTAATTATTATTTATCGCATAATACTTAGAAAAACAAAAAAATTATATAAAATCATGAAGTAAAGGTGGTCTTATCGCTTTAAATAATAAACACTAAGTTGTATTTTTATTCAAAATTCATTATTGAGTTTTCTATTAAGATTTTTTCAATATTTGCCTGCTCTCTCCGGTCGTGTCAGATCCACAATCCGCCAATCCGCAGTGGAGCAGCGTGATGGGTCTATGCTCTGAAAACCCTCGCTCCTCGAAGTGAGGATGCCTGTGCACCTCTTTTTAGATATTGTAAAGGGGAATAATTCTATCATATATGGTTTTTGTGGAACTTAATCGTGTACACAGCACACGTAACGAAAGATCTTAAAAGGAAAAATCCCGATTTTGAATCATTCTTCATTGGTGTATCGCTCCTACTGATATTAACGTGACTATAAAGCCTATAGCTTTTATCAAATTGGACCAGAACTTCCTGAGATAAGCGCGTTCAAGCAATTTCAAATTCTTCAGCTGCACAATATTTTGGAATTGATAGTAATCGATATATTAACTAAATGTAAATTATATATACGAGTATAGGGTACATTCAGAAGATATCTATGTCTTATCACTTACTTACTAATATAACAGGTATGCAAATTACAAATTATATTTCATTTTAGTTTATGTAATTGTATTTTTAAATTTGTCTACGTCCGCGTTAGTGGGAGGCTTTTATCTTAGATAGTTATCAGTAAAGAAATGTCTCCCAGTAAAACTAATTAAACTTCCAGTACAATGTTGTATGGACACAATTACGAGGTACATTGATTTTTGCTATGTTAGATTATCTTTAAATAAAACCTATAAGTTACAAATATTTTTATAGAACACACTTCTGACATATAATATAAAAAGCTTTGAAATTACTATTTCAAGCTGTGTTTCACATAACCGAAGTCATCACAGCAAAACTCAAAACCAAAGGCACCGAAATTATCACTAACTTTGATAGAAGTGAAACCATAAAGAATATTTAAAGGAAATTGTGTTTTGGGCTTTAAAGAACAAGGTGTACAATGGGGAAAATACAAAAAATGAATACCAGTTTTATCTGTGCAATATGTCTTTCTTTTCATGAGTACCGCTGAGACTTAAGATTACTAAGGGATTTCCTTACAACGTAAGGGGGCGCACGTAGAACATGAAATATTATGTATTTGATAGTAAAACTAGCGCTTACTCACGTCTTCTCCCTTTGTCACACGTAACGCTATCATTGGCTGTTGATAAAGTATTGCAAAGAAGATGGTTGAGAAATATACGGAATGTAGAATAGATTATCACGATCATATCAATGGTAGGAGTACTGGCTGCGCTAGTAGAGGTCCTGTATTAGATTTCTGGCGGGATAACTTAAGGAAATGCATTTTTAAATTGACTGAGTTGAGTTGAGTTTTCGATCCTAGCTAATTGACCCTATGACTGCCCCTATCAACTACCGGTTTACAAAGCCGATTTGAAGTAGAACTACTGGTTGACATGATACAATAGTTCACGAACTCCGGTAATCAGAAATATAAGCGCCTCTTTAGTTTTTTACACATTATAACTCAATAATGTCTAATAGCTATTTCGATTCTCGGTAACTGTGGTAACAAAATATGTATAGAGTTAACACCAGACAATAGAAAAAACAATAAATAAATCCACTGAAAGTGACCGTTACTAACGGTTACGTTTTTTGTGTTATTTTATAAACTGTCAGTGTTTAGTAGTGCTTATTTGTGTTTTTGATTATATAAGTGATGTGAATAACCCTTGAGGTAAGTTTTAAATTTTAGGATATGAGACTATAAATATGAGACGGACTTTTTTCACTATAACAAAGTTTAGCGAAATATGACGCTACACCAGAGTCTTATTTAATAAACAAAAGATAATATTGTATAGGTTAACTATTAGCAAACATAAAAATCATAACATTTGGTAGTTTTCCATGAGCATTTAAGTCCTATTTGACGCAAAAAACGTCTGTGCGGTCTAGAAACCATAAGAAGTAAATTATCTTATACCAGGTTAGCACATTTACATCTTAGACAGTCGTTTTACTTTCCATCAAGTAAAATTACGTTATATAATCACGTAGCAACAAATGAGGTTTCATTAAAGCGATAGTCTGTATTCAATAAAATATGTAGATATGAGATAAACGTGTCCAGGAAACGGCAGGTCAATGTAGTCTTAATCTGCCGTGGCACCAGCTATTGCCAGCAAGAGGTATCGCCTAATAGGAGGAGCCTAAAAAGCACAACGTAGCGGGGGCCCGGCGAACTTTCCGGAGATCTAGGGGCTCTCCGTTATACGTAGAGGTAGAACACCGGGGTTTTTAGTGGAAAATACCACATAACATGTATCCGCCGAAAAGGTCGGCTATCCTATAAAGATTTCCCCCTCGACAAAAAAAAAAGATATGAGATATATTTATAATTGAAAGATCCACTTCCTGCTAACAATTTAACAGTATTTGTACAATAAAGAAATTGGTTGCTAAATTAGTCTGGTCACGCGTTTCTTTCGGGTGAAAAACTTTCCAAAACTTAGTTGATTGGTATTACATGTTCGGTAGTATTAATTAAGTAATGAAATAAAGAATTATGTGAGACAAATTTACTTCGACAAGTTACCTTTTCATATATAAGAAATTACTTCGACCATAAAATCTATATTGTGCACTTAATGGAAATTAGTAATATGTCGGAGAATAAGTGACAAAGAAGGATACAGTATAGAGGCGTAGGGTTCTCCGCCGACATCGGCATTAATGGCATCAATAATTTAATTTCCATACTGTGGGCTTTGGTGGGTAAGCTCGGTGCAATCAAACACTTTATTAATTAACTCAGATTATAATGTTCAATCACTTAATATTGCCGATATCAATTTACACAACCTCATTAATAATAATAGGTACGCGAAAGTTTCAATAGTCGACCGCTCTGGCGGACCATCACTCGAGAACTACCGAGTCCGCCGCCGGCTCACGACACATGACTCTGTCCTACGCCGATAGATAGATGGCGCCAGCGTTCCAGACTACTGCACTCCGACACACACACACACACACACATATATATATATATATAAATGAGTCTCAATTTTCTTACGTCGCAGTTGTTATAGTCACCAAAAGGCTTTTAATGCTGAAAATATAAACATTTTAAAAGTAAACTTATGACATAATTATATGTAATATACACTTAATCTATTACAATATTATAAAAATATAAATAATTTACAATAAACCGATGGCCCCGAAGTATTGACTCTATCAATGTGTATTACCACACTTAACAACCTTCCTTTCTGAAAATCATTTAGCTATTTAAACATGATCCTTAAAAACATCAATAGCAAAAAAAAACCAGATTAAATCCTCT
This sequence comes from Elymnias hypermnestra, assembly GCA_015832385.1. Taxonomy (NCBI): domain Eukaryota; kingdom Metazoa; phylum Arthropoda; class Insecta; order Lepidoptera; family Nymphalidae; genus Elymnias; species Elymnias hypermnestra. The sequence goes on from JACTOM010000011.1 coordinate 2,435,483, forward strand.
TTGCAATTGGCTTACAAAATAAGGTTTTATATTTATATGTTAACTTTTTGTCACCAACAGGAAGATAAAGGACGTTATATCCATAAAGTAAATAATACTGGGTACTATAGTACTAGCCCTAATATCAGATAATCTTATGACGTAGTAAAACGCGATTGTAACGTAAAACCTCAGTAAAACTGATCCCAATTTGATCGTAACTGTCGATGTCTATCAGAATGATTGCGTAAATGTAAAAACTCCGGATTTCGAATACGGAATTATGTCGTAATCGTAACCGTCTGGAAATAGCGATTCCTAACGAAATTTTCTAACACTAGCTATTTCCTTCGATATCACCTACATAATTTACCCATAAATATTAACAACCGCTATGCTAATAGAGGTCTCGGGTCAATTCCCAGCAGGGCATCTGTCTATCTATCCATCTCTCTAAATCTTTAGAAAATCGCATTTTCAAATATGTCTGAGTGGAGGCTTCGGCCATGGTTAGTTTACCAGCAAAGATATGCCGCCAAGAAATGCGTTCTAGTACGTTGCTGTATAAAAATTATTAAGAAGTGAAACCACTTCTTATTGATTTAATTATACACTTTCTTGCATTTTAAAAGAAAATATAATGTATAACGTTCAAAATGCGTGCGTACAAAGTACACATGTCAGAAGTGAATCTTCTTTGGCATACTATTTATTAAGACTTGTTTATATTTCTGACAGAGTGTAAAAGGAAGTCATTAAAATATTAAAAGGACGAAAATTAATATAAATCATTTATTGAAATCTCAAATGATGAGTCGTAAAAAAAATGCCGCATTTTTTTTTAATATTAGATATTATTAATACAATTTTGTATTTTATGAAAAATAGTATAGCATGCGTACAAAGTATACTCGTACGTGTCAGATGTTCAACTTCTTTGGCAAACTATTATTAAGTCTTGTTTATATTTATACAAATCTAAAACTTTAGATTTCTGAGACGGAGAGGGACGGAAATAGAAAGATACGTATTAAGAATTTAATGAATTTAATTGTTATTAAAATATTAAGTGTCGAACATTAATACAAATAATATATTGAAATCTCAAATGATGAATTGTAAATAAAATGCCACGAGGTTTTTTTTTAAATTTAAAATTCAGAAGAGATAGAATATTATATTTAATTATTAAATGACGAGTGGCATGTTAAAACGCCACGTGTTATTTTTTAATATTGAAACTACGTAGTCTTGAAACGAATTAGCATAAAAAACGCTGCACATATTCGTGACGTTAATCACGCGTAAAATTTACCCTCATGCGCCAAAAGAAGTTTCACTTCAGCTGTAACTATGAAACAAGGTAAGCAATAGCATAAACAATACACACTAAGACAATTATAATATACTAGCTGAACCCGCGACTTTGTCTGCATGGAATGTTTTTACGGTAGCATTCAGCCAAATTGTTTTACAAATAAGAAACGTACGTATACACCCTCGCAACAGGGATTGCGGGTGGAATTTCGTAAAATCCGTTCTTAGCTGACCTCTACTCGGCAAAAGGAATATTGCTACGAAATTTCAAGTCTCTACGCCTTATGGTTCCAGAGATATTGTGATGAGTCAATAAATACCTGGATATCTCTTATATATATATATATTATGTATAGATTATATTAAATATATGAATACACATGTAAAAATGGTAATATCAGTTACGATCAGATAAGTTTACAGTCACGCGCTAAACTATCAACTAATAGATAAATATTAAATCTAATATCTTTATGAATTAGTAACAATTAATTTTACGGTCATTCTCTTAGGTATTTTACTATTAAAATGTCTACTTGAACTATTGTGTATTAAAAAGTTGAGAAATACATTAGTCATGCTTTTGGCTATAAAGATATCTTTTGAAGACAAACAACTTTAAACAAACATTTATTAATAAAAAGTAATAATATATTGATATTCATAATGAAAACTATATAAAAACTGTATTACGTGATGCATTCTAATGGCAATTTTCGTTGTCATACGGAGCCAAGAAGTTAGCTCTAGTCAAAAAGCTCCTCGTTGTCAAAGTTAACGCCAAGACCTTCGATAACATTTACTAATGGCCCAAATGTATTTGACATAATGGAAAAGATCTCATATGGTTCAATGTTACAAGAACCCTACCCATCATTCAAGCCCAAAGAGAAGTTATGTGACAAAATGGCATCCAAACCCTATCGGAAACTTTTTTTATATTTTATTTATTGATGATAGCCAAGGTTTATTTTACCTCACAGTCTTATCTATTAGATGGTCCCTTCTTTATAAGAAATTCCGTTCTTAGGGACATGCGTTTATAAAATATTTAAAACATTACGTTTTTAGTATAAAAAATTGTTTTTGATTTCAAAGCCATACCACCGAAGTCTAACAAACTGGTTTTATATATATTTATTGTGTTTTCATATATATAAGAGATATCTATTGACTCATTACGATATCTCTGTTACTATAAGGTGAAGAGACTTGAAATTTGGTAGGAATATTCCTTTTGCCGAGTAGAGGTCAGCTAAGAACGGATTTTACGAAATTCCACCCGCAATCCCTCTTGCGGGGGTGTATACGTATGTTTCTTATTTGTAAAACAATTTGAGTAAATAATGAAAATGCTACCCAAAAACATTCCACCCAGACAAAGTCGCGGGTTCAGCTAGTATATTATATTTATATTAGTGTGTATGTTTATGCTATTGCTTACCTTGTTTCATAGTTACAGCTGAAGTGAAACTTCTTTTGGCGCATGAGGGTAAATTTTACGCGTGATTAACGTCATGAAGATGTGCAGCGTTTTTATGCTAATTCGTTTGAAGACTACGTAGTTTTAATATTAACAAATAACACGTGGCGTTTCAATATGCCACTCGTCATTTAATAATTTAATATAATATTCTATCTCTTCTGAATTGTAAATTAAACTATCAAAAGGAATTTTTAGGATACCCTCAAATGGCAGTGCGGGTATGTTTATTATTTTTAAAACAATTTGCCTAAATTAATAAAAATGCTACCAAACAACACTTCAAGTAGACGAACTCGCGGGTTCAGCTAGTATATATACATAGGAGGGTCCAGGTATCTATTGACTCATCACAATATCTCTGGAACCATAAGGCGTAGAGACTTTGGTAGGAATTATTCCTTTTGCCGAGTAAAGGTCAGCTAAGAACGGATTTTTCGAAATTCTACCCGCAAGTGGGGTTCCGGGGAGGGGGGGGGGGTATACATTGTTTCTCATTTGTAAAACAATTTGCCTAAATTAGTGAAAATGCCATCCAAAAACCATTTCACGCAGACGAAGTCGCGGGTTCAGCTAGTATTTTATATTACATTAATCTATAGGCCTGACTACAGTAGTATACTAGTCATTTTAACTTCCTTGTTTAAATGCGCTTTAATATATACTTTCATCGTGCTTTCTTCATCAAATGTATCAAATTATAAATAAATATTAGTGATAATTTGTTCTAAGGCTGTAATTTCAAAATTTTTAAATGCTGTAGTGAAAGTTTTTAAGTCGCGGGTTCAGCTAGTGTATTTATAAATGTTCTCTGTTCTTTATAGTAAACATGAAACTTTCAATATATATATACATATATGCGTGTGTGTACGATATTACTTCTTTCTTTTGCATCACCTACCTAACTCTTTCAACTTTGTCTCCTCCCTCAAGATGATCGGGAAGAAATCGCTTCCAAACGATAGGACCGTTTGTTAAGCGACGCTAATTGATTGAGTTTCACTGGAAGTTACTTTTAAGTGAAACTTCTTTAGGCGCATTTGGGTAAAATGTTTACGGGTGAAACGGGTGGTCAGCGTCCTGAAGTTGGGCATCGTTTTTTACGCTAATTCGTTTGAAGGTTAGGTAGTTTTAATATTTACAAATAACATGTGGCATTTTAATTTGCCACTCGTCATTTAATAATTTAATATAATATTCATGTCTCATTTAATTTTGAATCCAAAAAAAAAAAAAAATCTAATATTGACAAAATCTCGTGGCATTTTATATACCATTCATCATTTGAGATTTCAATAAATTATTTGTATTTATTTTCGACACTTAATATTTTAATAACAGTTAAATTTCTAACATAATTTCCTTTTTCCTTAGTCTCGGAAATCTAAAGTTTTAGATTTGTATAAATATAAACAATACTTAAAAATTACTTTGCCAAAAAAGTTTCACTTCTGACATGTGTACTTTGAACGCATGCACTTTTTATGTATTTTTATGTGTGGTGTGGTTTAGTAAAGTGTATAATAAAGGCAACTATGCAAATATTATTTGAAAGCACAAAATTCCCTCACTTTAAAATTGTAAGTTCTACTAAAGCATTGTATATTACTCACTTTCTCACTGATTTATTGATGTAGATTATACAGATATATGTATATTTTCTTAGTATGTATCACACCTCGTAAAAAGGCTAGTCGTGTTGCTTTTTTTTATTTCTCATGAAGTAAACTTTAAATCTAACCTAACCTAAATATCTATAGGTCTAAATACACCGATAAATTCAATAATATAAGCTGGGGACTTGTTAAAAACTTTTATTACAGCATTTAAAAATTTTGAAATTATAGCCTTAGATCAAATTACGCATAATATTTAATATAATTTGACATATTTGATGAAGAAAGCACAATGAAAGTATTTATTAAAGCGCATTTAAGCAAGGAAGTTAAATTGACTAGTTTACTACTATAGTGACACCTACAGATTAATGTAATATAAAATACTAGCTGAACCTGCGACTTTGTCTGAGTGGTATGTTTTTTGGGTAGCCTTTTCATTAATTTAGGTAAAATATTTCACAAATAATAAACATACGTATAAATAATAATAATAATAATTTATTGACATTAACTATTACAACTTTACAACTTTACAGCAAAATTCGACTTAATTATATTACAAGAATTGATTTGCTATGACATTTTCTGTGAATGCTCTCGTATTATATGGAATGACTACAACCTTTCCATACAAAGCAAGATCATTATTTAACATTAAACACAAATGTATTAAGAACGATTGCCCGTTGGTTACTGAAGGCCTCCACACTAGGAAGCCTGTGACGTGGAGACCATTGGCATTACCTACTGGTTTGTATTAGGACTAGGCTTGGTGTAAGGCAGTATGACAGAAAAAGAAAAAAAAAAAACAAAAAACATAATTAAGCTTAAGTTATAAAAATAGTATGGATAGGGCTAACTTTACTATGACTAATACTTTCAGACTGTGAACTATATACATTTATTACATATATATATATACATACATATATGTAAACTAAATATTGAATAAACTGAGTATATACATAAACTATTATACAATGTTTGTTAGAGCCTGTTCGGTATCCTTGTAAGTTAGTGTTTTAAGCCATGCTGAGATTATGTGCTTAGCTCGACGATTGGGTACATTCTTTAAGCTGCAGTGCTTACATACATAATTGTAGAGTTTAGACACAATGAAGGGCGCAAAACGCCTGGCTAAAGATGATTTGACTTTCGGTATTGACGATTTGAGCACTCTTTTCTTAAAAATGTCGACTTTATCCAAGTTGTTTAAGATAAGTTTGTGATGAAGTAGTGCAGCTCTCAGAATGAACTGTTGTCGAACAGTAAGCACATTAGTTTCCCTATACATTAACGTGGTAGGGTATCTGAAGGGCTTATTTAGCATAACCTTCAAAACGGGACGTTGTGCTCTTTCTATATCAATTAAAGTAGACTTTATGGATCCGCCCCAAGACAAAATGCAGTAATTAATGAGCGATTCGCATAGTAAGATCATATCATTTTTAGAATAGAAGGGTTCGCTATATCCCGTAGTTTTTTCATGATTCCTATTACTTTACAGGATAAACAGTGTAGGTCCGATTATGCTGCCTTGGGGGACTCCAAATTTGATGGCATGTACGTTACTCTTTAAATTACATATTTTTGTGCATTGTCTTCTATTGGATAGGTAATTTGTAAACCACTCAAGGGGTTTGCCTCTGATCCCGCAGTACTCATCAGTACTTATTCACTTGAAGTAAACAATGAGGCCGTAAGTGCTCTAGAGGTCATCAACATATTAAATTCACTTTTCAATTTATCTTAATGCCTCAGTTATCCACAAAGCAGCGGGCATTTTTAACGAGTAAAGTCCCACTCCTATTACGAAAATCCATTAGTTTTCATTTAATGGTACCGTATTTTTGCGAGGTCGTAAATCCCGTCAAGGATTTCACTCTAAACACGGCCATTAACTCTTTTTACAGCCAGTTGGCTTTATATACTTGATATCCGCGTATATGTGATTAAAATATGTAACTCAAACACATGTCAGAAAAGGGAAACTCGTTTGGCAAACTAATTTTTAAGTCTTTTTTATGTTTATACAAATCTAATATTTTAGATTTCCGAGGCTTAGGCGGAGGGTATAATTAATAATAACAATAAAAGATATGTCCGTGACGTCAAAGCTGGATATAGGGCTGCAGCTGAAAATCGGCACCGTGTGTCAGGTTTATGGCACACGGTAATACCTAGCTGTTCTGCCTTTTCGGGGCTATGTGGAAGTTGCACAACATCTCCACTTATATATTTCATTAATGTATATATTTATACATTAATGAAATATATTTGCATAATATATTATTATTTACATTATGCACCCAATAAACATTTTTCTTTCTTTCTAAAAGAGAATTATTAAAATATTTTTTATATTATTTAAAAAATAATATAGTAAAATTTCAGACGATAAATATTAAATTAAAATTCCTCAAATGACGAATTACAAATATAAATACCACTTGTTTTTTGTCTATATTAGAAATTATTAATTAAATTTTGTTTTTGAATTTAAAATTTAGAAAAGAGAAATTGTTTTATTTTATATGTTATGTAAAATAGTATATTAAATGAGCTGTAGCAAATAAAAATACCACCTGTTATTTGTAAATATTAAAACTACTTAGCCTTTAAACAAATTATCATAAAAAACGCTGCACATCTTTGTGACGCTAATCACGCATTTCGGTCGTAAAAATTTTACGCTCATTTAAAGAAGATTCACTTCAATAATTGGTTTTTAGTTAAAATATTCAAGAGAAATATTATGTTAAAAGTGTTCAGATATATATGTACTAAGTTATTATTATTATTATGTACTTTAATATTATGTATAAGACCTGACCTCACATGACACAACTAGCTTTTTACTCGATACAGAAAGTATGAAATGAACACTTAAAATGAAATAAGTCAGGTATAAAATAGTTTATTAACTTTTTAAAATACCATTTGCTTTAATAATGGCATACATATATTTAATTATTTTCTATAATATGATGTCCGATTCACGAAATTCTTTTTAGTTTATTGATATTTAGTACAATCATATTTAATCTTCATTTCGTAATAATTAAGTGATCTCCAAAATATCTAATATTGAAAACAGATTTCTTATTTTATTTGGAATATGAAATAATGTTATTGCAAAACTATGTTATTTGGTTTGTATTATAAATATGATTACTTAAAAGAACATATTCTGCTACATTAAACTCTTTTAATTTAATTTTTAAAGGAGGTTTTCTCTCTAACAGTTTTAATATTAGTTCAGAGAATCATAGGCGCCAAATAAGACTAAATGTTTTCCAAAGCAATACAATACAAATATAATTTTTAAGACACTAGAAATCTAACTCAAACCACGTTTAATTGCTTGGACGAATAAACATAAAATGCTTCACAATATAAATGACTAAAGTTTTAAAGTTAAAGTATCCATGACGTGAGAAACTTTGTTCAATAGTTTCGTTTGTAAGTTAAAATAGCTACAAATTTCCCGTTATAAATTAATAGTTCAACAACGTAATATGAACTCCTCTGCATGAACTGCTTCATTGCTCTAGTCTAGTGCTTAACAGGTTCGACTACAGACATGAGGTCCTGAGTCCCGGATCGGGGCAATTCAAAAACCAATATCGATTTTCTCAATATTTGTTCAAAAGTGGGAAGTTTGTGGTGTGCTTCACCCCCGTGCATCAGAGAGCATGTTACGCCGTCGGTCCTGATCCTAATCTCTCTACGGTCGTGTCGAATTCCCGTTATATCGGACATAAAAGTGAGGGAATAGAGAGTACACTTGTGTACTAAGCCTGCCAATCCGCAGTGGAGTAGCTTGGTGGGTCTGTGCTCTAAAAACCCTCTCCTATGAGCGAGGAGGCCTGTGCCTAGCAGTGGGACGTTAATGGGCTGCTACTTACCTACTGTCAATACTTGAAACCTAATTAAGAAGAAAAGCTCTTATTTCAAAAGCTATCAGTTAAATAAAGCTTATATTAGAAAAGAATAACCTATAATTTCTAAGAAGGGCACAGATACAGAAAATTTTAACATACTACCTCAGAGAAAGGTACAACGCTGTAAAATAAAAACGTTGTATGGTGTTAGGAAATCACTAAATGAAACAGGTAATGCGAGTCATGAGTACATATTGGCCTTGGCTGCTCTATCGAGTACCTTTCCCTTTACCCGGTAGCCGGCTGTAAAGAAAATCAGCTTATTCTACCGAGGCTTGTTTTAGCTAATGTTTATTATTATTAAAGTAACAATTAATGCAATAAAAACAATATGTTTATAATTCTCTATTATATTTTTGTCCCTGACATTATAGACAGGTAATGTATATATATAAAGGTCTTAAATAAATACCATTTTTATCAGATTATAAAAAATTGGTGTTTGCTTAAGACGACAAGGCAGAAGTGAAAACTTTACCCCGCGCTTAATAATACGTCTGCAACAATTTTTAGTTCCATATTCTTAAAGATATAATATTTACAATGTATATATGTATAAATTATAATCTTGTACTAATTATTATCAATAACGGTTTTTCTGTAATATTATATAAATAATCCTTCGTATCTATAGTTCTATTAGTCGTTGTCGTCGACTTTACTCGTATAGCGTTACATAGCAGAGCGTGAAAGCTCAGTTTCATTGGATACCAACAAAATAAACAGCGATTAAGCAATTTTTACTTCAAAACTTTAGATAGCTTTATTTTATAAAATGGGAGTACTTAATTGACATGATTGTCTCAAATAAGCTTTCAAAAGCTTTTAAATTTAAAGCATTCCGACATTGTAGCCGGTAAAGCAATCCTTATTAGATGTCGGGTACAAAACAACTACAATTGGTCACGACACTCTTTGTAACTTATGTTGCCAACTTTACGTGACTAGCGTGAGCTGTAAAATTATAAATGGCAGTTAAACTGGTGCGAAATGCATTTTCAGCATATAATATTTATCACGTCATAAAGTTAACGTGGTATGTAAGTTGTTATTTGCTGTTATATTTTTTATACTGAAAACACAGCTTCACAAAGGCTTTTTGAAGTTATACTGCTTTTGGCGCCTTAGGGAAAAATGATGAGAGTAAATTTATACGATGCGTTACACCGTCACAAAAAACAGACACCCGGAATAGCTATAGTCAACATTTTAATTGTTTCAATATTTTATAATTATATAATACCTTAATTTTTTTATTATATTACTTGTTATATATATTGTGACATTGAAAATATCAACGTGACATTCTTATCAAAATGACAACTTTCAGACTCAACTATAGAAAACAGATTATAAACTATTTACATCCAATGAAAGTTAGTTTACGTTTGTCTATTGTTAGTATCGTTTTTGCTACAAACGTAGAATAAGGCGAAAGATAATTTTTTTGAAAACTTTTACTTTTGTAGTAGTAGTAGTAGTAGTAGTAGTAATAGGTTGTTCTATTGCACTTACCCAGTACTGTCATGGGCTACTATCTCCAAGAATGTCTGGAGGAGATCGCTTTGAGCGATAAAACCGCCTTTGTACACCTATATTTATAATATTTTAATTCTTTTCTTTTAAACTTTGTATGTATGTATGCAATAAGAATTAAAAAAAAAATTATAACTTTCAGACTCAACTATAGAAAACAGATGAGAAATTATTCATATCCTATGAACGTTAGTTGACGTTTATTTATTGTTAGTGTCATTTTTTCTACAAACGTGGAATAAGGCGAAAGATAAATTTTTTGAAAAGATTTTTATCTTGTTACACCAAACAAGTGTAACATCTGACGCAGCGTACATAAGTACAGACACACTTTTTTATACGTATATAAATATACTTAAGGTAACAGTTACGCACGTGTTATAATACAAATTATGGTCTATTTTATACTATGTTAAAGCTCAACCTTAATATATATTTTAATATTATCTCTATCAAGATTGTAGAACAACGGATTAATAGTAAGATGGTAAAGAAAATTACACTCTAACTATGATTTTTTTTAAATATTTAGTTATAGATAATACTGTTGCAAACTTTCTCACTATAAACAAGTGATATATGAATATTTTAACAAATACGATATAGGAAAGTGTAATATAATTTAATAAACTTGACTAATAGAGCAACAATACCTTTATTGGTTCTTGTTTTATATCTTACATATGCCAAATAATTGTGCTAACAAATCATCTACAGAATATTTCATTACAAATTCTGATTTATTACTTTGAAGGTACACCTTACTAGATTTATGGTATACCTTTAAACTGATTTATTGAAGTCCCCAATACCACAGAATATCCATCTACACTGAATAAAACATTAGAGGTAAGGTGGCGGGCATCTTTAATGAAAACAAGGATTTTTATTCATAGTATGTACTCCTACAATCCCTCTATTATGATAATATAAATTATTTTTGCATGTGTTACCAGCCGAGTTCTAGTTCTCGTATGAAAATGGAGAATCCCGAAAATTACACTCTAACTATCATTTCCATGGGATTCAGAAATACGCGGGTAACACCACTGGGAACACGTAATGTATAACCGTTTGACTGTAATTTTCCTGCGCTTGTTAACGGAAATAACCGTCGCGTGCCCCTTCCTGCACGGACCTTTTTTTCCCCGCAGGTCAAATGAGGCTAAAGTGACTTTTGGTACTGAAATGTTCATGAAAGACTAAGAAAGGTTATGATTTTTAAATTTGGTATATGACTACGAAATGTTATGATTTTATAGTTAAACTAAACAATGTTATCTTTTGTCTATTAACTTAAGACTCTGGCGTAGCGTCATGTTGTGCTAAACTTTGACATATTGGAAAATTTCCGTCTTGTATTTGTAAACACTCATAGTTTCTAAACTACCGCGAAAAAACTTAACGAATTCAAAACACACACCGTTAGTAACCATCACATTATAACTGGACTGTTTTTCCTATGAGCTGGTTTTATATCTACGCATATTTTATTACGACAGTTACTGAAAACCGTAATATATAATAAAAGGCAAGCTTATATTTCCGATTGAAAAATTTAAGATAGTACTTTCGTATCATGTCAATCAGTAGTTGACACGGGCAGAGATAATCATTAAAATTTAAAGTTAAGATAAAAAATAAAGAGCTTACCTGTACCTAATAATCAACAAATAAAATTGGAGTGTCTACTTGCAATTTACTGTATATTTAATAAATAAATTTAAATTTTCCTTTCTGTGTGTATTTTTGTACCCTATAATCTTTGAATTGGCTTGACCGATTTTGATAGGACTTTTACAGGCAGATAGCTGATGTTATAAGGAATAACTTAGGATTCAATTTTAGAAGTAAATGTCCTGAATTACGCGGTTAACACCATAAGGAACATTGGTCCGCCCTCAATTAGTAGAAGTCTGACTTTAATAAACGAACATTAAATTTTTATTGAAATTAAAGTTATATTTATCTATATATCTCAGTTTTTATAATACGAAAACATGCAGTTTTTATGAAATAGCTGAAGCTTTAACTAGTATATATTATATTGTTACGATCTCTCCCACTTTAGTGTTGACAATTAACCGCTTTCTTACTGCCGTCGCTTTGAACACTTTACGGTCCCCGTTCCGGTTTTGATTTAGTCGTAATGTGACTGAGGTATTACCTTTTTACTGTCTTGTTTGAAGTATATTATCATTGGCTTAATAATATATTTAAAAAAAGCTCTTAAATTTAATTGCAAAATCATAATTTTAAGGATTACTTAAATCATATAAAATAGTGGATACGAATGAATTGAGTGAAGTTAAATTCTATTCTAATATGAAAAATAATATTGATATTATCTTTAAATATGTTATTACCTCTGTATAATCTAGTTTGATATATAATAAAATATGAAAGATTTAAGTTAAATATAATTATATAATTTAAATTATTTAGGAAAAGCGTGGAATTACACTAAATAAAGTTAACTGAAATTGTATTGTAATTATAATGGTTAAAAAAATACTTGATTGAATTTGTTGTGGCTTTTTTTGACCGGTGTGCGAAGGTGTGAAAATACTATTTTAGATCGTACTTTAATGTCATCATCAGACGTAGTTAGGAAATAATTTTGGTTTCATTTACATATGAGAGATAATGACTGTATTTGACAATAGTAGAGTGCCATAAACTTGCATTTGAATAAACGGGTTTTGATTTAATAGATTGGCAATAATTATAAACAAAAAGCAGGGGTAGTAAAAAATTTTCTGTGAGGACCATTTACTGTATCGTTCGAGCAATCCTAATTACAAGTTGTAGTCACTTAACCATATTTAAAAAGGGATAGAAATATAAAAGGGGAATCTAAAAGCTATTTATTTCAATGGTCTACAGTTGGAAGATGACGCAAACAATGTCCGAGATGCGGTCCGCATTCATGTCACACCATTTGATCGTAGCGGAAGCTATGTGAATTATTCATAGCAGATGTCAATTTTACAACGATGTTCTATCTTTGCAGGGTTGTATGAATAGAAAATAAATTTTGCGGTTCTCAAGTTGTGATTTTATTGTAATATATTTAATACGGGGTCTGCAACGTATAACTCGCGAGTCAAGTACTTTTTTATCGCATTTAGGACTCACCAGGAGCGCTAGAGTACCCTCTAAAGCCCAGCGGAACTCTAGTCCTTAGAAAATGGGAAACCATAGTGTCATTGAAACATTCCACTTTGACCCTTCCCTCCCCTCCCCCCGACGAAGCCGAATCACAATTACACTACAGGAGGAGTTGTAAAAATCTCCGTCTCATATTACTCGCTCCCTCCATCGGAGATGCTCCGATAGTATTTATTTGATGTGCATCTTTCAAGGATATGATATTCTTACAAAAGGAGGTAATCGCTCTCCAGGCATTTGTACTTGTAATATATAATATATCACAAAACCCGCCAGTGTAAATACAATAAATATGTTCGTTAATATACTTAATAGAAATAAAAACAGTGCTTTGGGTATAATAAAAATAATATTATTTATTGAAATTAATATAGACGTTTTATAACTAGTCTGGACCGTGTCTGGACTGATGGGAGCTTTGGTCATGTCTATTTACCACTCTAACAGCAAAGAAATGTCGCCAAGGCAACAATTTGCGTTAGTATAGATCAGCATCAAACAAGCTGTATTATAATTATAATAACAAATCCCGTGAGTGAAACTGAAACTTTCCTTCTATTTTTTAAAGATTAGGAAGTCAGTGGAAGTTAGTATATTTGATCTTATATAGTTACTACTTTATGAAAAACGATTAGAAGTTCGTATTTTAAGCTTGGATAAGGCTTCTGCAATTTTCATTATAATATCTTTGCTATATTCGGATTTACTCATCACATCACTAATGAATTTAAAAGAAGAGAAGCGAGAGAGAGTGTGTAGTGTGATGACACAACACACTCTCTCTTTACTCGAAATCAAAATATTATTTATTTAGGTAGGCTCAAAAAGCACTTTTGTATCGTCAGAAGTCTGTCCGTTGGTAACAAATCTGCCACCGGGTCGGAAAGTTGAATCCGCTGAGAAGAAACCAGCAAGAAACTCAGCAGTTACACTTTTAAATAATAGAGAACGGAGAAGCATAAAGCCCAGGAGCGTAGGGTTCTCCGCCAACATCGTCATTAATGGGATCCATTATTTAATTTCTTATTCTGTGGGCGTTCGTGGGTAACGTTGGTGCAATCAAACACTTTGTTAATTAACTCGGATTATAATGTGCAATCACTTAATGTGCCCGATATCAATTTACACAAACTCATTAACAATAATAGCAAGGAACGCGACAGTTTCAATAGTCGACCACTCCGGCCGACCCCCACTCGAGAACTGCCAAGAGACACGCCGGATTCATCCGGGGTTCTTCACAACCAAGTTGTGGGGTACGGGCCTCGAGGCAATGCCTCATTACCCGGGCTTATTTTCTCAGGCATCGTCGATGCCCGGTTCGGTTCGTCGGGCAGTTGGCGAGGAGCATGTTCCGCCACGCGGACCACTCCCCGCGCCGGACTGCCACTTATTGACTCTGCCCCCACGCCGACAGATGGCGCCAGCGTTCCATAGTCTATTACACACGGACCAGCAACCCACAGACTCTTGCATATATATATATATATATATATATATATATATATATATATATGTGTGTGTGTGTGTGTGCTACCTAAACATTGTCTTTTAAGAGATTGCTTATGCAATAAGACCGCATTCGCATGCTGCGGTTCCTATTATTTAAGTTTTCCTGTAACTTTTCCTAATGATGTTTATGTACTAAAAGTATTTATCAACCGATCTATCTATCAGTTACAAATCTAACAGTTACTCCTACTTCCTATATCTAACCTAATACTATAGTACATAATAAACCAATCAAGTTTATAAACGACTTCAACAAAAGGAGGAGGTCTTTTTTAATTCAATTCGTGTGTATTTTTTATGTTTGTTACCTCTTCAAACTGGGAGAACTGATCTTGATGATTATTTTTTTATAGGAAAAGTGGCGTTTGTCGTAGTGTCCCACTTTTTTGTTAGTTTAGTTCTGATGATGGCATCCATGAGAAAACCTTATAAGTCTTAAATTTCCATTAAGCATGCGCGTGTCAGAAATAACACGATAAAGGGTACTAATAATTATTAATTTTAACTATTTTTTTGAAAATTATTAAAAAAGTAAATAAATAGGATTTTCATAATAAAAGGTCGATATCCAAACTAAAATATTCTTTACTTCCAGTAAACTCTTTTTGTCAATGACTCTACCACCGGTTCACAACCTACAGACTAGATGGAGAAGAATCCGACAAGAAACTCCATAGTCTTTTACTCTTTTATTTTTATCCATGTCATATTAATATAAATTACAGTAAAATACATCAATCAACATCCATTATCATTAAATATAAAAACAAATATCAAACAATTATCATTATTACTTATTAAAAAGACCTCAGTTTTCATTGAAATAAATACACTTAGCTTTGTATCGCAGAGCAGCCCTTTTTATGACACAACTAACTTAAAAAACAATAATTCGTAGCTAACGTTGATTAAAAACTGACTTCTCGACTAACTTTTAGGACTGCTTATAAATTTATCATTAATTATACCATTAGCATAAACCACCAATGGCAGCATTTGGCGGCAAATATGTTTCTTAATTATCTTATTTATTAAGAAACTACCATTCCCCGTTAGTATTTAATAGTTAGAATTAATATATTTTAAGTAATTCTAATCGTTTATGAACCATTATAATAACAATATCCCAAATTGGCATTATTTACTTTATTTCCTCTGCCTCATTGGTCTAGTGGTTAGCGTGTTCGACTACAGACATGAGGTCCTGGGTTCGAGTCCCGGGTCAGGCCAATTCCAAAGAGATATTCAGTTTTCAACTAAGATTTTCTCAATATTTGCCCGAAGTTGGGAAAAATTTTGCGGTGTGATCCACCCCCGTGCCTCGGAGAGCACGTTAAGCCATCGGTCCTGCGCTGGATCTCTCTCCGATCGTGTCGGATTACCGTCAAATTGGACTATGAGAGTGAAGGAATAGAGAGTGCGCTTGTGTACTATGCCTGCCAATCCGTAGTGGAGCAGCGTGGTGGGTCTATGCTCTAATAACCCTCTCTCATATGAGTGAGGAGGCCTGTGCCCAGCAGTGGGTCGTTAATGGGCTGCTACTTACCTTACCTTTACCTTACAATGTTTACAAATTCACCAATGGGGACGATATTGTGAAGGCCATTCTTTTGGTGAAGGTCATTCTTTCTAAGAATACGATTTAGTCAAATCACGAAACATATATTGTATTTAAAATGTTATTCTATTTGAAATATATCATATTTTATATATATACATATTTTATTTTAAATATACTATCAAGCGCCATAAATGTATTAATAAGTCAAGATCAAGCCAACAGATTTCGATGATTCGTTTTTTATTGGAAAGGATATTCTTCAACGGTAGGTTTTACTGGTACTGAAAAAGCAAAGGAACTCTTCAATTCGTAGGAGCAAATTAACGATACGCAGCAGAATCTTTTATAGGCTATCCGGATATTTGAGTCACATACCGTAACGTTGGTATGATCAAGTGATTGTTATAGTTAAATATGATGATCAATGGAACTCCTGAGCGGCTTACAGTAAGGGTGTGGTTTGTGGCAAAATGTATAATTGTCTGTAATCAAATTGCAATGAGCTTGCGTTTGTTGCTGCATTGCAATATTTATAGGGTGTGTTATGTGTGAAGCGGTGGTAGTCGAGTGTAGGGGGGAAGGCAATTTTTGCGTATATGTGATGTGCTCGATTACCATATAAAAAACTGGTGATGGCGGGGTGGCTAAATAACCGACCTCGACTCCGAATAGAAGAATATGAAGAACTCTAAAAAAGAATACGCAATTCTTGTTAACTTTTTAGAGCACATTTAATATATTTGTAGGAGATGATTTTGAAGGCGGTTCTTTTTTTTCTAAATTTTTTTTTTTTTGAACGGATGTTAATATTAAAATTACTATATTCAAAGTGATACTGTTCAAGATACTCTAATAACGCCAGTATCTGTAATGCGGGACGTTATTAAATGTTTAGTGTCTTAGTTTTTTATTATTATACAAATGTTTTGACAACCCTGATGTTAGCATCTAATCTCATTCCATACTACGTAATAAACACACAAACAGAGCTGCGTTCTATTGTTAGACAACGGAGTCATTTCACTACATGTACGTTTATAGTAAATATACGATTTGAATATTTTAAGCATATAAATTAATAATCTATTATTTTAATGATGATACTTAAGTCTGTATATAGTGATCCTAATATTTATGGATTAAATCTAATGTGATGAGACTTAATAATCAAAGATGTATATAACATTATTTAAAGCTTAGACTCTCGGTATTATTGTTAGTAAAAAGTAAGTAAGTAGCAGACCATTATCGTCCCACTGCTAGGCACAGGACTCCTCACTCTGAGGAGCGCGGGTTTTTAGAGCATAGACCCACCACGCTGCTCCACTGCGAATTGGCAGACATAGTACACAAGTGCACTCTCTATTCCTTCACTCTCATAGTCCGATGTGACGGGAATCCTACACGACCGGAGAGAGATTAGGTGCAGGACCGACGGCTTAACGTGCTCGTCGAGGCACGGGGGTGGATCACATCGCCAACTTCCCAACTTCGGGCTAATATTTAGAAAATCTTAAATAGAAAACTCAATATTGATTTTTGAATTGACCCGTCCCGGGACTCGAACCTAGGATCTGATGTCTGTAGTCGAACATGCTAACCACTAGACCAATGAGGCAGTTTATTCTTAGTATTGAGAAGATATTGTTCAAATTTTGGATCGTTACCAATCTTTTTTTCGTATATTCAGGTTCAAATGATTGTTTTTTACGTGGGATGTTATTACAGTTCTAAATAGGAGTTGACTGAAATGAGTGTAAAGTTCACCAATTTTTATTGGATTTTCTTCGTTGTAGAGAGAATGAATGAAAGGAGACTGACAAAAAGGATTTATGAGTCAAGAGTGAATACGAATAGGATACGAATAGTTGGAATAGGAAGACCAAGGCGAACGTTCCTGGACCAAATCCAGGACATTTTAAATAAGGGCCAGGTCAAGAGTACTCTAAACCGACGAACTTGTATGAAAGGTTTAATGAGAATGAAAGAAGCGAAGGAGATATGCAAGGATCGTGGCAAGTGGAAGGATGTTGTCTCTGCCTACCCCTATGGGAATGAGGCGTGATGCTATGTATGTATATATGTATGTATGTATGTTTGCATTAATATATTCCATCTTATCGCTTCGTTCAACGCTTACTATAGAAGCTATTTAAATGTATGTATGTAGAATAGATAAACCTATTATTAATTTGAAGCTCCTAGCGTGATTACATTCAAAGAGTCTTCACAAACGATAATAAACGTAATTGCTTTTCGAGTTAGTAAACATAATCAAAAATTTAGTTCTCATGCATTTCAAAGTGTGGATTTGTAGAATGCATTCATCAGTAATGTATTCGACAGAATTTCATTTAACGAAACAACGTTTAACATTAACTATTTAAGTATTATTAATAACTTTTGTGCTGTGATTCTTATCCTAACGAATCGTAATCAATAAATAAAATTTAAAAAGTGCCTGTCCCTAAAGTACACATGTCAGAAGTGAAAAAACTTTGGGAAACAAATTTTTAAATTTTATTTACATTTCAACAAATCTAATACTTGAGGGAGGGGAAAAGAAAGATTATTTAGGAATTTAAATAATTCAATTGTTATTAAAATATTAAATGTGTAGAAAATTAATACAAATGCTTTATTGAAATATCAAATGACGAATTGTAAATGCCACATATTATATGTAAATATTAAAACTACCTAACCTTCAAACGAATGTGCCTAATAAACGCTGCACGTCTTCGCTAATCACGCTTTTTATTCTCAATAAAATTTTACCCTCATGCGCCTAAAGAAGTTTCACTTCAATAATCGGTTTAATAACTTAAAATTAATCATATTTAAAATATTATCAGTCTGTTTAAAAAGATAATAACGTCCCACTGTTATAGCCCCATTAATCATAGAAGATCTTTAAAACAAAGACCTACTACGCTGCTCTATTTAAATCAAATCAAATCAAAATATCTTTATCAAGTAGGCCTATTATAGAACTTTTGAATCGGTAAAAAGTTGGGTATCCATAACCGAAGATCAAGCATCTTTACGGCGTTTTCCTTCACATAAAAACACAACATTATAAACAAGATTTAGAGCCATAAGTTAGGGTATGAACCCATGACTATTAATACGAATCCACGTGTTGAATCCACCATTGAGCCATCATGAATTAATTTAGTTTATTCAATTGAGAATATTAGATTACGTTCTTCCTGCATATCTTATTCAAATTTTCCGTCTTTAATAATATACTTTTTTTATTTATCCGCTGAAGGTTAAAAATATTTTTATTTTAAAGTAACATATTTTATAACTTTAATATACTATTTTCAAAATTATGTAGTGTCATATATTAAATGCTCACATCCAGGTTCACCTTCACATCCCGCAGATTAAAGTCTCCCATTGTTGACTGTGTTAACTGTCATAACTATTGTACATTTACTTATTTTATTTTGTTATCTCATCATAAGAAATACAATAAATATTCAATTTACAGTGTGCAAACACAAACTCTCAAGAGTTTTTCCGTGCATTCCGTTGTCGATAATTGTTTTTTTTACGTATGGAAAATTAGAAATATTATGAAACAATAATATAGCATAATTCAAATGTAGGTGATTTTTTTCTATCCAAGAAGTAGTTTTTTATATTTTGTAGTTTGATGTTGTTCGTATACAGTGTTGTTTTATTTTTAAGCTGATCGATTAAGTAGGGTATTATGTAATGCAACCGTCTTTTGCCAAAAATCGCACCCTCACTGTAAGCCGTTGAGAGTTGACAATTACTTGACCATACCGAAGCAAAGGTAAGTTGTTAAAGACATTTTTATTTTTTCTCAACAAAGAACACATAAAGTTCACTTAAGGTGAGAATTTTACATTATTTTAAATTTTTTTCAAATTTTAAAAGTTTTACAAGCATCGAACACATTACATTACAGAAAAGAAAGTCACATTAAAAATGAGAAAGAAGATCACAAAAAATAAAAAATAAAACAATTTAAAACACAGACAAAAAGAACAAATATGTAACATCAAATTATGCTATGATAGGTATAAGAACTAATGTTAGGGTGAGGCTCCACTGAACTTCTCGCGCACATATTCCACTAGATTTTTTTTAAATTTATATATACTTTCACTGTTTACCACCGAATGTGGTAAATCATTGTAGATTTGTACACCTTCAAATAATATGTTTTTGGTCCCATAGTTAGTTCTGGGTGCTATATTAATTTCTAATTTGTTCTTGCTCCTTGTTCGTGTATATGTTTTTTGATGAAATTGTAATTGTGAGTGGATTTCATTTTTAATTATTTTTCTAATTAGGGTACACGTTTTTAATATATATAGCTGATTAATATTAAGTATTTTAGTGTCTCTATACAATTTTATGCTTGGTGTTTGAAAGTCATATTTATAGAGTGCTTTAATTATTTTATTTTGTGTTATTTGCAATTTTTTTAAGTTTGATTTTGATGCGGCTCCCCATATTTCAACAAGATATTCAATGTGTGGTTTCACGAGAGCGTTATATATTAGTGGACATATTTTTTTCGGGATACAGGTGGATATCTTACGTAGTGCTCCAATTAATGGTGAGATTTTAGTTTTGGTGTAGTCAATGTGATTATGCCACGTCAATTTACTGTCTAAAAAAAGTCCTAAATATTTTTCTTGGTTAGATTTTTGTATCGGCTTGTTGCATATTGTAAGTTGATCGAAACTGGGAATTTTTTTATTTTTAGCTGCAAAAAGCATGTATGAGGTTTTTTGGGGGTTTATGGTTAGAAGATTATTTAAAAACCACTCGTTAATCGCATTAAGGTCTTCTTGAGCTTCTTTTATTATTTGTTGTATATTATTTCCATAGTAAAATAAGCAAGTGTCGTCCGCATATAGGGTTAAATTTCCAGTTAATTTGACTTTACTAATATCATTTATATAGATTAAAAACAACAAAGGCCCTAGTATGGAACCTTGTGGAATTCCATAGTTAATTTTTTCCGGTTTACTTTCAAAATTTCCTATTTTAACTATTTGGGTACGATTTGTCAAGTATGATTCCAGAATTTTGTATGCTGTATCTATAATACCAATATTTTTAATTTTATGCAACAAAATGGAGTGGCTGACCGTATCAAACGCCTTTTTGAGATCAATAAAGATGCCTAAAACAATTTGTTTTCGTTAAGTGACTCAAATATCCGGAGATCTTATAAAATATTCTGCCCAGTGTCGTTAATTTGCTCCAAAGACTTGAAGAGTTCAGTTACTTTGTCATGGATCCCATGATCAAAACCTAATCAAGCTATCATCAAACAATCCTTGAAGTATATCCTTTCCAATAAAAAAAGAATCATAGAAATCGGTTGGAGTGATCTTCAGTTATTTGTCCATTTGTCGAGCTTAATGCAAATTAAGACTTATCCGGTTTTCTCATGGATGCCATCATCAGAACTGAATTTAAAAAAAAATGGGACCCTACGACAAGCACCACCTTTCATGTAAAAAAATCATCAAAATTGGTTCACCCAGTCGAAAGTATGATGTAACAAACATTAAAAAAAAATACAGACGAATTGATAACGTCCTCCTTTTTTTGAAGTCGGTTAAAAATATTTTTTAGTTGACAAGGTAAATTCAATTTTTTCGGTAATAGGTATAATTTTAACATATATTCCTTTTAGAATATTTTTCATGTCTTGAATGTTTGTTTCAAATAAAAAATAAATTAATCTCTTATGCAAGAAAGCAAAGTTAACGCATAAGTTATATTAATTGTATGTTTTGACTAGATGTTATTTGTTTGATTTAAAGGGTAAACAGAGCTGGAGGTTTTGCTAGATGAATATAAGTAATAGTAGCCCAACAATGAAAGTTCAGGTGCTAGTAATATAAACAAGTCCTTATTTGCAGTTTAACTAAATTTCCCTTCTCGTAACTCTGTTTTGTAGTTACGCTTGTATATTTAATGGAGCTACTAGAACCCTGCGTTCGTTGTACCTGTAGTAAGCCATTTTGTTTTAACTGTCGAACTTGCCAAGAGACTTTGTGAGCAATTTGTATAATTTAATACCTTCTATAAACTCTTAAAAAGTTATGATGACGCAAATTCAGTTGAGTACGATAATTACTCTACCAAATTTAATTCATATAAGTAATTTTTTAGGTGTAATAAATAATCTTTTAATATTATTGTACCATTATATTAATAAATTAATCTTATCTATTCTATATCTATATATATAAGAGATATCCGGACTCATCACGATATCTCTGGAATCATAAGGCGTAGAGACTTAAAATTTGGTAGAAATATTCCTTTTGCTGAATAAAGGTCAGCCAAGAACGGATTTTATGAAATTCCACCCGCAAGGGGGGTTTCGGAGGTGTTAACTATTGACTCATCACATAAGGCGTAGAGACTTGAAATTTGGTTGGAATATTCCTTTTGCCGAGTAGAGGTCAGCCAAGAACGGATTTTATAAAATTCCACCCACAAGGGGGGTGCGGAGGTGTTAACTATTGACTCATCACATAAGGCGTAGAGACTTGAAATTTGATAGGAATATTCCTTTTGCCGAGTAGAGGTCAGCCAAGAACGGATTTTATGAAATTCCACCCGCAAGGGGGGTTGCGGAGGTGTTAACTATGGACTCATCACATAAGGCGTAGAGACTTGAAATTTGGTAGGAATATACCTTTTACCGAGTAGAGGTCAGCCAAGAACGAATTTCATGAATACCCGCCCGTAAGGGAGGTTGCGGAGGTGTTAACTATTGACTCATCACATAAGGCATAGAGACTTGTAATTTGGTAGGAATATTCCTTTTGCCGAGTAGAGGTCAGCCAAGAACGGATTTTATGAAATTCCACCCGCAAGGGGGGTGCGGAGGTGTTAACTATTGACTCATCACATAAGGCGTAGAGACTTGAAATTTGATAGGAATATTCCTTTTGCCGAGTAGAGGTCAGCCAAGAACGGATTTTATGAAATTCCACCCGCAAGGGGGGTTGCGGAGGTGTTAACTATTGACTCATCACATAAGGCGTAGAGACTTGAAATTTAGTAGGAATATACCTTTTACCGAGTAGAGGTCAGCCAAGAACGAATTTCATGAATACCCGCCCGCAAGGGAGGTTGCGGAGGTTTTAACTATTGACTCATCCCTTAAGGCGTAGAGATTTAAAAATTTGGTAGGAATATTCCTTTTGTCGAGTAAAGGTCAGATTTTACGAAATTCCACCCGCAAGTGGGGTTGCGAGGGTGTTAATTTAAAAAATTCTAATTTTGTCATTTGAACTATATCTATTATGGTATGTAAAATTTTGTCAGAATCTTTTTTGACATAAACTATCAAAAGTAAATTTTAGAAAATTCCACTCTCAAAGGGCAGTGCGGGTGTGTTTCTTATTTGTAAAATAATTTGCCTAAATTAATGAAAATGATACCAAAAGAAAACATTCCAGGCAGACGAAATCGCGGGTTCAGCTAGTTGGTAATAGTTCTTTTCTATTAAGAGTAAAGTTTATAAACAAAATATACTTTTACACCTTTTACGTGAGCTTTTTTTAAATGGCACTGACATTATTTTCTGAAATACGATTATAAATTAATAAATTTGACAGGAAACAGTATTGACAACAAACTATTCTTCAAATTGGAAACAAATGTTTGTCTTTGTGATTGGATGAATAAAAAAATGTTTTACTAACGATTTAAAATGTTCCCAAGATATAAATATATGTAAGGAGAAAGTCTAAATTAAGTAGGAATTGAAAAATCATACCTAATTCTTAAAGTAATATGATATTTTACTAAAAATAAAGGTGTAAATATATTCTTTCACAGTCATAATCAATTTTTAAATATTCACTCTTAATGGAGATGTCACAGAGCCTTGACTTCGATTCAAATTGAGTGGTAGCTTCGATGATAAAGCGACGTTTTTAGATGGTTGACGAGTCATCTTGTCAGCTTTTAGTAATACATTTGAAAGTGCTTTTTTATGATTATTTTGAAAAGGTTCAAAAAATATATAAAGAACATTCTCATACATAAGACATTTTATTAATTTTCTTCCATGTTCTTTTTATTTACAAAATATATCTAGTATATTTACAAAGTAGATTACCTTACCCTATTACAAATGAATACCTACTGAAATATAATGTATATTTTATTATGGCCACTCGATCGAAGAATTAAATAAATTTGCACAAAAAGATTTAAATACATTGAACGACTGGTTTTTAAGTAATCTACTGACTGTTAATATCGCTAAAACGAGTTACATAATATTTAAAGCTAAAAATAAAATTATACAGGCGCATCCTGCACTAACAATCAACAATATTAAAATAAAACAATCTCACGTAGAAAAATATCTAGGACTCATGATCGATAGCCAATTAACGTGGAAACCCCACATAAATAAAATCAAATCTACTTTATCATCACTATTAGGATCGCTTTATAGTATCATTGGATGTCTTCCGTACAAAATTAAAATTCAGTTTTATTTTTCACTTATCCAATCTCATCTTAATTATCTCATAGAAATATGGGGAAACGCTGCGAAATCTAATTTAAATTGTCTACAAGTAATACAAAACAAAATAATCAAAATTTTATACAACTACAACTTCCTTACGCCTACAAAAAAAAATTATGCCGAAACTAAATTATTAAATATAAAACAACTACATTTTTATAATTCCTGTATTTTAATAAAAAAAATTATGTTAAATAAAATACATTCACAATTAACTTTTAAAACAAAATCAGAATACGGATCCCAACTGAGAAATGCCAATAATATATCAATAGATAAAATACGTACAAACTACGGAATGAGGGATATATCTTTTGAAGGTGTGCTAATGTATAATAAATTACCCAAACAAATAAAAAGCACAAATAATCTTAGATCATATAAAAAAGCATTAAAATTATTTGTAATTGAAAATGTGTAAATGCGGCCCTGTCGATAGACCGGCAATTTTATAACGTTACCCTCATCACATTTTTGAAATGTACACTTTTGCTCGACTTCTGCGTCCTAATAATTTAAATTTACCTACATGGTTTGAATTGTTTAAAAAATATTCTCATCAAGTGATTGTAATTTCTTTTGAGAATTAAAATGTCTTTAACCTTAAATATAATTTAGCCCGATCTGGGACTCGACGCTCGACTATATTTTGCAGGGAAATGCTCTATGCATGCCGGATGAAGTATAATCCTTGATCCAAGACAGTGGGACTGGCTTGCTTTTCCAGGTTACCTATTAAAACCAAACACAACCATTTTCATCCAGGTAAGTGTTTAGTTTTGGGAGAGCAGACTAACAACTGTAGAAACCATATGAGGTGTATCGCCTCATACCAAATTAACGCGCTTCCATCTTAAACTAACTGTATCATCACTTACTATCAGGTAAACAATGTCAGCAATAAAAAAAAGCCACTGCTCTTCAACCTAACTCATCACCAACCATAGCACCCATACTGAGTAGTGAGAGGTCAACCCCCTTGAGTGAAGGTACCTGTGACCACATGTGATCTGTAACCAAACAAGCTGGCCATTAGACCAATGAAGCTAAATTATTGCCAAAGAAGCTATTTACAAATTTTGCTCCGTATTGCGAGTACTTCTTTCGCTAACAGAGATTCTTTTTTATCGCTCGGAATTGCTTTTACGCACCCGGAAGTAGAAGGAATTGTTCCAATCGGGAATGTGGGACTCGTTGAGTAACCAGATTACCCACTAAAACCCAGCACATCCCTCGTCATTCTTGGATGAGATCACTAGTAGGTCCCATTTTGCATTCCACTCAAGTGACCCGGATACCTGCGTCTATTGCCACCCAGCCTTTGGCAGAGAGGGAGGGCCACAGCCGCATCCTCCCTTTGCCTCATTTAGTGAGATTACGGTTTCGCAAAAGAAGGCAACCGCCTTCCATCCATACTCACAGGTGAGCATCAGTTCGATTATGCTCTCCAAAGAGAGATCTGCTCCGACCAGCAAGAATAAGATATGCCACTGGGGCACCTACGCCGGACACTCTGCCAGCGTATGGTGCACCGTATCTACAGTGGAACCACACTCATCAAAGACGGGTGTTTCCTCACGACCTATTAGGTGCAGGTACTTGCCGAGGCAACCATACCCGGTCAGCACCTGCACCAGACGGTAGGAGAGAGACACATGCCTTTTAATCATCCAATTCTCCAGGTGAAGACGGATCGCTGCCACCGTCAGTATAAGTTGGAAGCGTGATAAAGCTACGAGGTAATTTACGAGTACTTCTTATTGTTTCTACACAGCATTGTACCGGAATGCAATTTATATACTCGTCGTATCTACTTGTAGGGTCATAAGCTACGGCCGAAGCTTTCCAATAGTTCAGACATATTATAAAATGGAACTTCCTAAATTTAAATAGAATCCAAGGCCCTTAGACAACGTCACTTTCAAAGATTGCCAACGCTTAAAAAATGTACGGAAATGATGTTTCATATCGAAACATATTAAAAAATGAAACGTCAGTCCCATAAATTTTTAGGCGTTAGCAAAATAAAAACGACGTGCAAATAAAAATTACGTTCCTGTACAATGCTTTGTAGAAACAATAAGAAGTTAATTCCCTAGTGAGATCACAGTCAAGCTCTAAATCATCTTACATAGAAGATACATTTGTAGGAAGATATAATTTAGATTAACATTCATAATAAACTGTTCTCTTTGATGAAAATAGTGTCGCTATTACTCTTGATGGAGGTCGTAATGTATTTCATGATATAAATTACTCGTACATAGACTGATATATGATATAATATGATAGATTAATACAAAACATTTAGGGTACCGTCTTAATGACGCTTAAGGATTTCCTGTTTCGGGTCTGTCTATTACTCTAGCACTATTATCATCAACGTAGTAACAATGCTATTCTGTCTTTGAACGTTGAACTTTATATTTATGATATAAAAGTCTCTGAAATTGACATTAATAGGATTCATAGGACATAGCGAAATACACTATTTCAATATGAGTAATACAAACAAACTACCTGCAAGAATTGTAATATTCATTGCATTACTTTAATTTATTACTTTGTGATGTATAAATATGTAGTGGCTGTTTATAATAAAATCAGAAGCTTCTGATCGAAGCATAATATGAATATCAAAAGATTAAAAGTATTGTAGTATACAAAATTATTCAAAACAATAAATTTAAAAATTAGTTTGTCAAGCTAACCTCTAAAAGCATTAGATTGATTATGAAGAAGAATTCAGCATGAAAAAAGTAATATTATAAAGAATAACAAAGCTTATTTATAACCAACCCAAATATAATAGCTTTAAAAAACGAAATTTGAGAAAATTTTATATATCAAGGACTTGTTGACTTTACATGAATTAAAAAAAAGTACACATGTCAGTGAAACTTCTTTGGCAAACTAATTTTTAAGTCTTATTTATATTTATACAAATCTAAAACTTTATACTTTTGAGAATTAAAGGGAGGGAATAAGGATGATATGTCAGGAATTTAATAAATTTAATTGTCATTAAAATATTAAGTGTCGAAATTTAATACAAATTATAAAATAATTTTTTATATGAAAGACGGGGATGATAAAAAAGTGTGAGATTGCTTTAATCCAAATATAATAAATTAATATATATTTTAATGACGACGGTAAAAAACAAGATACCGACTGAGTTTGTTGTGGACTCTTCTCAGAACAAGGCGCGAAGAGACCCTCGAAGGCTTACATTCTAAGTCGTTCTTTAATATAATCATCAGTCGTACATTGCAACTATAGTGTGAAAAAACCTTTAATTTGTTAATAAAAAGTCCTGTAAAAGCCTTCATGAATAAATATGTATGATTTAAAATCCAACATTGTATTTTAGGTATTTCATTTTAACGAATTGTTGAAGTGAAACTTCTTTAGGCGCATTTGGGTAAAATTTTTACGGATGAAACGCGTGATTAAAGTCACGAAGATGTGCAGCAATTTTATGCAAATTCGTTTGAAGCTTAGGTAGTTTTAATATTTTCCAATAACATAATGACATTTCACTGCGTATACATATTAGAAAACTTGTTGTACGTACACAAAAACATTTACTCTTTTAATAAAAAGAGTGAATGTATATCATATAACTTACGAAACAAAAACAAACTTGTTGTAAATTCTAGTAGGCTGCATAAAATTAACTACTCATTTAAGAGTAACTGTATACGTTTCTATAATAAACTCCCACAAGACGTTTTAGAAATGTCAATTAATAAATTCAAAGTCTTTGTTAAAAGAAAGTTGATAGAAAAATCGTATTATAAGTTGCAAGAGTACTTAGACGATAGAAACGCGTGGAAGTGAACGAACTGCTCTAATTTGTATCGAAATATATTAAACTAATATGATATTGTAATGATGATGATAACAAAAAAACAAAACACCCGACTGAGTTTGTTGTAGGCTCTTCTCGGATCAGAGCGCGAAGGAACCCTCGTAACTTTAGATTTTAAGTCGTTCTGGAGTATCATCATCAGACGTGCATTAGAATTAGAGTGTGGAAAAGAAAAGAAAAAAAAATATTATTTGACCATTCAAAAGTGCTGTAATATGCCTACTTGACTAAAGATATTTTGATTTGATTTGATTTGACAAAAACACGTGGCATTTTTATTTACAATTCGTCATATGAGTTTTCAATAAATTATTTGTATTAATTTTCGATACTTTTAATATTTTAATAACAATTGAATTCATTAAATTCCTAACATATCTTCCTTTTTCCCTCGCTATAAGTCTCGGAAGTATAAAGTTTTACATTTGTATATATATATAAACGAGACTTAAAAATTGGATTGCCAGAGAAGGGTCACTTCTGACATGTGTACTTTGTACGCATACACTTGTTGATTTTTAAATTGTACATGCAGTAAAAGGTTATATTTTAATTGTGATGTGATGATAACACCTTGCCTTTTTGTCCTTTCTCGCAAAAAATTACAAATGATTTCCTGATATTGTATGTAATATTTTTCATTTATATTTTATAATATATAGTCGTATTGCTATCAAATATGTTTGTTATTATAAAATTTATATAAATTACGAGTGTTGTATCGTTTAATAAGTTGGAAAGGAAATATTGTTAAAGAACTTGTACGAAATAAAATGAACAAGTAAATAATATTCTAGGGATGAGTATTATATTCTTGTTAGTAATATATTGTTAGACACGAAACGTCTCAATATCAAAAGAGAGTAAAGTCTCTGACAAGGTAATTCGATATATCAACAACATATCAAAGGTTCTGCATAAGTGTTGTACATCAAAAGTCTATACGAAGAGTCTGCAATCTCGTTTTGTCCAGGGTCAAATCAAATAAAATGTATTTAAGCTTTATCTTTTCTGTAGTCTGTTTGAAAGATCACCTTTTTGAAAAAATTCTACAATAAAAGTGCAATTAATGACTGGTATCAATATTAGTATTATTTTTAATTTTGTTTACCTCTTTGTCCCGACATAATTCAAGAAGGGCTTGACCGATCTTAATGGAAATAGTTATTCAACAAGAACACACAATCTATCGTTCGTAAGATTCCTCAACCATGCATCCCTTCGTTTGTCCGAAAAAAAACATTTTTTTTTTGTTTTTTTTTTTTTTTCTAAATAAAAAAAGGAAAAATGATGAGTCCGACGTAAATCGATTTAAGTTCAGTCTTGCCCTCATGGACGTTTTAGCGTCGATTGCCCTAAGGGCCGAATGACGCTAAAGTGGCTCTTGGGACTTAAATGTTTACGAAAAACTACCAAATATTATGATTTTTACGTTTGCTAATGGTTAAATTATACAATGTTATCTTTTGTTTATTAAATTAAGACTCTGTTGTAGCGTCATGTTGCGCTAAACTTTGAGATAGTGAAAAAGTCCGTCTTGTGTTAATAGGCTCATATCATAAAAATTAAAACTTACCTCAAGGGTTTTCATTATTATTTACATTATTTATATAATCGAAAATACAATTAATTACTACTAAACACTCACAGTATAAAAAATACCACAAAAAACTTAAGGACCTTCGACGCGACACACGCACCCTTAATAACTTTGTAACTGATTTATTTTTTGTATTTCTATTAACTGATGTTATATCAATCTACTGCAAAAAAGCCATGTCAATCTGTTGTTGACACGGACAATCTGAGAGATAAATGGGATGGACAAATTTGGTTGAAATTTGACATATAGATAGTTAATAACTTTTATTAACATAAAGTATACTTTTAATCCTGCTAGATGAACTCCCTCAATGATAGTTATCGTCATAAGTTATACAGGTAGTAAAGCAATTACTTGTTGTTTAACATAGCTGGCGTTTGTAGCTCTTGATCTCTGAATTCACGACGTAGACGAAGTTTCGTGTAGAAGCTATTATATACGTATGAAGACACTTACTTATTACCAATTTAAAATTTATTGCGTACAAAGTACACATACAAAGTACAAGTCAGAAGTGAAACTTCTATGACCAACTAATTTTTAATTCGGTTTATATTTGTAGAATTCTAAAATTTAAATTTTCTGAGACTCAGAGGGAGAGAAAAAGGAAGATATATTAGGAATTTAATTAATATATAAATAAAATATATTAAAAGTGTCGAAAATTAAAACAAATTTAATTGTTTCACACTATCGCACTACTATTTTTGGCATTGCGATCTGAAAATGAAAATTTAAATGGAAATTAATAATTAATATAAATAATTAAAGAGATTTATTAAAATACATTTGCTTTATACTATTTAAAAATAACATAGTAAAATATCATATCATGAATATTAAATTAAAATTCCTCGTAATTTTTTGTAAATAGTAAAAATACCTAATACCTAAACTCAATTTAAATTTGTACTAAATCATTGCATCATAAAAATTATATTTATTAAATTAAAATTTCGTAAAGACAATTATTGAAATATTGGTATTTTATATTTTATTCAAAATAATTTATCTCAAATGACGAATTTTAAATAAAAATGCCACGTGTTTTTTTATCGATATGAAAAATAGTATATTAAATAATTAATTGACGAGTAGCAAATTAAAAGGCCACTTGGTATTTGTAAATATTAAATTTACCTAACCTTCAAACGAATAAAAAACGCTACACATCTTTGTGACCCTAATGACGAGTTTCATCCGTAAAAATTTTACCCTCATGCGCTTAAAGAAGTTTCACTTCAAAAATGGTTTTACCATACTCCCTTGGGATTAAATTTCTCATGGAACATCTAGCAGATAAAAAAGTAAGTATGATTAATTTACTACAATAATCAGTTCAAATAAATTTCGTTGTGTTGTGACAAATTAATTCACATACCCTTTGATCCTGTATGAGTGTTATAAAAATAGAAAAATATTTACTTGCATTTTATTGCCTATCAAGATCACTCCAGTGTCAAATAAAAACTTTATTGTTTCATCCGTATGGTCTTCATCATAAAAATGAGTAGAGAATTTAATCAAATCATAGAAGCTATAACTTTTACAGCTACCGCAGATGGTGCAAGCAATAATATTCCAAAATAGCTTTTAAATGAAACTGCTAGCAATTAGAAACCTGAATATATATCCCAGAATATTTGCAGGTATTCTTATTTATTATCTTTTATAAACATTCAGCATTGGTATTAACTTTCTTATACTCATTTACACGAAGAACTTTTTATCATCGCATATTTTTGTCTGCTTTCAAAAACAATATCATCTTCTATTCAAACAAATTTACTAAAATTTCTCCGCCAATAAACTATTTTAGCCCAAAGTTTCTAAAAAACTAGTAGTTAAATTATACAACAATAAGCTACGCTTATTTTATGCAGTGTACCGTTTTTTGTATCAAAAACCTGTTAAAATCCTTACTAATGTTTCTCCGAATTTTGGTATAAAAGTAATTACTCATAAACCCTAATAAAGGCTCTTTTCTAATTACAGATGTTAATATTTTTGCATCATTTAACTTTAAACTACAGTATATAAAAAACTACAGTATATAACTGCCTCATTGGTCTAGTGGTTAGCATGGTCGACTACAGACGTGAGGTCTTGGGTTCGAATCCCGGGTCGGGCCAATTTAAAAATCAATATTGAGTTTTCTATTAAGATTTTCTCCATATTTGCCCGAAGTTGGGAATTTGGCGGTGTGATCCACCCCTGTGCCTCGGAGAGCACGTTAAGCCGTCGGTCCTGCGCCCGATCTCTCTCCGGTCGTGTCGAATTCTCGTCACATCGGACTATGAGAGTGAAGGAATAGAGAGAGCACTTGTGTACTATGCCTGCCAATCCGCAGTGGAGCAGCGTGGTGGGTCTATGCTCTAAAAACCCTCGCTCCTCGGAGCGAGGAGGCCTGTGCCCAGCAGTGGGACGTTAATGGGCTGCTACTTACTTACTTATATAAAAATTCTTCAATCGTTTAAACGTTGAAATGGTAACTAATTATAATAGGTAATATATAGGCTATATAATAGGTGTTTCCTAATGCCCGAATATAATCTTTATTGAACTCAAACTAACCCTTTATTCTCTTAGAAATCATATTACTTCAGTTCAATGACTCATGTAATGAGAAATATATAGGGCTAGTGTAAATTTAATATAACATTAAGATAAATAAAAATCAAACTACATAATATTCTTTATTCAGGTGGGCTTAAAAAGCACTTTTAAATCGTCAGTAGTCTGTCCGTTGGTAACACATCTACCACCGGTTCGGAAAGTTGATAGCGCTGAGAAGAACCTCAACAGTGACCTCTTGTAATTTAGTTTTGCTAGGTTACAAAATGTTTAGCTTTTCCAAACATCTTTGGCGTTTAAATAATCTTCAACATTATAATATGCCTTTTGTAATAGAAAATTTTTAACATATTTCTTAAAACGATTCGGGTATCTTATTAAAAATGCGTATGCTCAACCCAAAAAACGATTTCTAATTCTTCACTTCTCATTACAAGTTTGTTTTTATTGTTTCGTTAGTAAGAGTTTTTTATTTAATAAGTCATAATTTTTTCGATTTAAATTGACTTGTTTTTAAAATTTTGATATACTTGACGTTATACATTTATGTATGTAGCAGCTCTTACTGAACAAAAGGGAACCTTGACCTCGATCTTTGAGTGAAGAGGCAATAGTAACCTCGCTCTTGCTTTAGCTTTTCATGCAGAGCAAACGTTTCATATATAATGCTAATAAAGCTTAAAGTATACTTTGTTCTTTACCCGGTCATATCTGTATTAGAAAATCGTACAACGAATCACTGAAATTTTCTTCTTTGTACAAAAATAGCAATGGTTTTTTTATGATTTTGACACCGTCTCGTAGTGGAAAGTATTTTTTTTTGCTGCTAGCTTGGTAACTAGCCACGACCGAAGCCTTCCAGTCCACCCCTAGACTAATTAGTAAACGTTTTTTTCTGAATTTATGTAACATCCTTTATTAGTTATAAAATCGTTACGTAGAAAGACTAAACTATAATTATATAATATGAAATCAATATTAATATTTGTTACGAAAAAAAAACCCGCAAAGAATAACATTTGTCTTCTATTGACATTTTTTACTGTGAAGGTTTTGTAGTTTAATTTAATCACTTTGGATAGTAAGTCATACTAGAGTTCAATATGATAACTTTACAAGATAAATCATATAATCAGCTACTTATCGATAGATTATATGTATAATTATTATAAAGATTTAAATTCAAAATTGTATAACAAAAGGTGTTACATACGATACGGTTATAAATAAATATGATTCTACAACCTGTGTGACAATTTGTGTTGTATAAAATAAATATATGTGAAGGCACATATTCTCTTAACTTTCTTTGTATAACTGTATCTCTGACCTGGGATACTCATGAAACCTATTCGGTAATATGAGCGATTCCATTTTGTCGTTTCGTACTCCTGAAAATAAAATCAGCACCAGATGGTTCTAAAATGGAGCGACCGGGCAAAATAAAATATAAAAATAAAAAGATGGCAAGGTCAATGATTTCATAGAAATGATTGTAAATTCGATCGAACACATATTTAATAACCAATCTGTTAAATGTCTTCGGTCTTATTTAATTTCCATGAAATGATTCTCAAGAGAATGATAATAAATCGGAATAGGATGGGGATTAGAATTAATTTCAAGATTTAAGCCAGCTATTTCACGTGTAGATATTAAATGAAACAAAAATGACGTAATTTTTTAATAAAAATATAATTTTTTTACACTCGTGCTTCATTGTTTAAATATATTCAAATTAAATCAATAAATCGATTAGAATTTTAAGCCCCTTAGACAAAACTTTGAGTAACTTTAACCACAGAGTGTTTGTTTTCCATGTTCAGAGTTTCGATACAAGTAATTAAAACTTTATAATGCTCTCAATGTTGTTGTTCTCGTGTTTAGAATTTAATAATCTACCTCTGAAAATATACATGATGTTAGCTTTAATATATCATAGTATAAAAAAACTTATCATATTTAAGTAATTACGAATGATGACTACTATAACATAGTTCACACTACTTCGGTAGTTATTAATCATTATTTGTATACATCAAAGAAAGTTGTCTAGAAATAAATAAGTAGAGTCAGCCAGCAGTATCAATAAAACAGATTTTACATGTTACCGTCGAAAATCGTTTCCGGGATATGCTTTTCTTTGAAATTGTATACCACAAAAGGGCATTATTATATATACATAAGAATAAGGCAATATTACAAAGAGGGATTGTCTCATTGGTCTTATGGTCAACTTGATTGACTACAGACATAAGAATCCGGGCCCTTGTCCTGGGTCGGATAACTTAAAAAATTTATATTGAGTCTTCTGTTAAAGATATTTACAGTATTTCCGAAGTTGAAAAATTGGCAGTGCGCTCCATCTCTGTGCCTCGGAGAGCACGTTAAGCCGTAGATCCTGCGCCTGATCTCTCTTCTGTCTTATCGAATTGCTGATACATTGAACTGTGAGAGTGAAGGAATAGAGAGTACACTTATGTTAGAGCATACACTTGTGTACTATGTCCTGTATATGGGAAATGTTTTTTTGCACCCCGGAAAAAGAAGAAATTCTTCCAATTGGGGGTGTGGGACTCGCTGAGTAACTAGAATATCCACTAAAACTCAACGCATCCCTTTTTGAGATCCTTGAATGAGATCACTAGTGGGTCCCATTTCACATTCTATTCTAGTGGAGCGCATCCAGCGCCTATTGCCACCCAGCTTTCATCAGCATCCTCCCTTTGTCTCTCATTTGCCTTCTTTAGCGAGATGACCGTCTCACAAAAGAAGGCAACCGCCCTTCACCCAAAACTCATAAGTGAGCATCACATCGATTATGCTCTCCAAAGAAAGGTCTCCTCCCACCAGCGTCACTAAGGTATGCTGCCTGGGAGCCCACGCCAGATACTGCCAATGTATGGTGCACCGTATCTACAGTGGTACCGCATTCTTGACAGACTTATACCTGCCGATCCGCAGTGGAGCACCGTGGTACCCACCACTATGCTTAAAAACCCTCTCTCCTACGAATGAGGAGGCCTGTGCCAATCAGTGGGACTTTAATGGGCTGCTACTTACCACACATTATACAGATGACCTGGTTCGCGCTATAGTACATATAATGGCATTGCTAACAGAGATCCTGGGTTAGATTCCCGTGAGAAGAAATGAAGGAAATGCATTTTCTAATTTATTAAAATCTAAATCGGTTGAAGGCTCGGTCCTGAATAATTAACGTCAATGACATTTCGAAAGAGGTAAATTACTCCTTACCTTAGCGCGCTTCCATCGTAGATTGACTATCAGGTGAGATTACAGTCAAGCGCTGACCTGCAAATAACAAAAAAGAAGTAATACAATAGTATACAATAAATTTCAATACTAAAATCTCCAATAAAGTCCTTTGAAATTTGTCTAAAAGAAAAACATTTCATTTGTTCGGCGGCTCTTTTCATGATTTAAGGCATTAACTTAACGCCAGACTGACGATGTTGTCAGATTTACTTTTGAGACTTATATAAAGGATTTAACCTTTTTTGAACTGGTCCTTTTTCGACTTATAATGATAATTGCTAGACGCTTTGAATTGTAGATGACGGAGATGGAAAACATGAAAATTTGTTTATCTTTTTCTTTGTTAAGCAAGATTTAACTAGCACTTAATCGTATACTTTGTTGCATCACTTGCTTTCTATTGATGACAATATTTAGTATATTGTCATACCCAAAGATAAGGTAATTCGTAATTTCGGTAACTTTTGGCCACATTCATTTGAAAACATGTTGTTTTCAGTTAAATTTATGTTGCAATTTTATTTATCGATCAATATTGTGTACACGAAAGCATTATGGAAATACTTCGTCGCGATTAAATAAACATACCGCGGTATTGACCGCATACGTTATTCCCAGAAGGTTGCTAATGTATGAACCCATAAATTATACGATTGTACCTCGAGATAAGGTTTATCGACACATAATTCGGAGTACTCCCTTCAAATTATTACAAGTTACTTTCGAAACAAAATTGAACGTAAATTTGAGCAAAACAGTACAAGTCTTCCACAAAATCTGCTTTATATTTAATTCAATTCCAACATGTCTTTTCATTACGTTATTAAAGTTTCATTAAGATACGAGCAATACCCCGCGGTTTCACCCGCGTAGATACCGATCTCGTGGCAGTGGAAAGTCGATTAATTCGGACAATATACCTATTTTTGTTAACATAAAAGTTATATTTCACATAGTTTTTAATTACTTCCTTTTTAGATTATTAGATACACACTTCCATTCATAATGTAATCAATATACAGATTTAGTTTACAACAAGTATATTTCTGACTATGTATTCGTTTTTAAATTCGTAACATCATTTATGTAGAACATCTAAACCATAGAAAATTAAAAAAATACTCTACAGGTATTGAAAAATTCTTGATTTCAAGGAGGTAATGAAAGAATTTTATAACTCGCTCCAGTAAATTTTATCTTGATAAAAACGGTAAATGAAAACAGTATATTGGTGGGTATCATTTGTATCCTTGGAATATGAGTTACTTATCTTAGTAAACTTATCAGTCGCAGGCCCGGTTATAAAGCTCGCTGCAATTTTCTTTAGATTTTTAAACTCCTTATATCTTTTGAATGGAATGACCGATTTTAATAATTTAAAAAGTATTTTGTAGGTATTGAAATGGTTTTTAATAAAATAATCTTAATAAGGTAAGAATTACTACAAATGTATAAGTAATGCCTCATTGGTCTAGTGGTTAGCATGTTCGACTACAGACATGAGGTCCTGGGTTCGAGTAACGGGTCGGGCCATTGCAAAAATCAATATTGAGTTTTCTATTAAGATTTTCTCAATATTTGCCCGAAGTTGGGAAGTTGGCGGTGTGATCCACCCCCGTGCCTCGGAGAGCACGTTAAGCCGTCGGTCCTGCGCCTGATCTCTCTCCGGTCGTGTCGGATTCCCGTCACATCGGACTATGAGAGTGAAGGAATAGAGAGTGCACTTGTGTACTATGCCTGCCAATCCGCAGTGGAGCAGCGTGGTGGGTCTATGCTCTAAAAACCCTCGCTCTTCGGAGTGACGAAGCCTGTGCCCAGCAGTGGGACGTTAAAGGGTTGCTACTAAATTACTTACTATAAGTAATGTGGTAAGATTATTGTCAATTTTATTAACTTCTAATATATAAGAAAGTAGTTATAGTGGCATAGCTACAGTAGTTAGACATATGGTATCGCGGACTTTTTATAGATATTAATACTTTCTATAATGTTTTAGAATATTTTTTGTTTTTATCATCAATAGTTTCAGATGCGCGCGCGATGAAAGATTTTTTGTGACCAATTTTTTCACACCTTGGGTTACATTATAGCGTATGTATACATAATACGAGTATAGCGTGAAAATGCAGTTTTCTAATGCTAAAAAAGTTTTTGAAATCGACCCAGGAGTTTGTGTATGAAAACGTTAAAAATATATGACGGCGGCAACGTTTTTTAATGTTGGTAACTAGGTGCAGCGAGTTAGCAACAAACTTCTACCCCCACTCGCAGAAACTAGTATTACAGGCCTTGCATTAGACTGGCGGGCATTCTTATTCGAAGTTGTGTCCGGTGCAAACCTTGCACCCATTAATTATTGGTTATTGTCATTTAATTAAAAGATTAATTAATAATTTAGTTTAAAGTAATAAATAATCCCTGTAAAAACTGACTGCGGTTGTTTTTATTTAAACGATGAAAGACCAGAACCCGATATATACATACATACATACACATACTTACATACATACAAAAACGTTTAGATTGACTAATATATAAAAAAATTTAGACAATATCTTCTTCATTGCTGTACATAGAGAGAACGTAAACTAACTAACAGTAGTATTAGCTACGTTTTGACATTTCACATTTCTTGTTAGTTTTTGAAAAACTTAAGTAAAAAGGTAAATTGGGTAAATTGCCAATCACTCTTATCCTCTTAATTACGTATTGTATGGATAACTTAGACAAAACAAAAAACTCGGAAATAAATTGATTGCTCTAAAATAAAACTATAAAAATTATATTTATATTCTAATGACGATGATAAAAAAGATACCTATAAGTACCCTTAGATTTCAAGTAATTCGTAAATATCATCATCAGTCGTACAAAGTTTATATGACAAAAAAATATAAAAGTGCTGTAAGACAATACGAATTTTTGATATAATTTGATATTGATTTATGTGAACTAACCATTTCTTATATTAACTTAAAAATATATGAATCTGCACAATTTTTCCGCAAATCCAAAACATTCAAGTTACAGTTTAAATATTAAAATTACGTTTTCTTTTAATTAAACTGAGCCACCTTTTACTATTCAAAGTGAAACATTAATGTAATTATAGCAGAACAGTGACAAAGAAAACTCTCAAAGGACTGACAACGTAACGTTAGAAATTTAATTATATAGAAAAACAACAGGTCTGCGGTTCCTTAAATGAACAATCCGCTGAATAAAAGCGGCAGGAAATAAGAGACAGGCAAAATTAGTCTTTCATTTGCTTTTAATACTATTTTGGCTAACTCTTTCTTGAATTTGAGGAAACATTTCTATGTTTCCTCCAATTAGTTTAAAGTCTACATAGTCCCAACAAATGTTTAATCGTTAATATAATGTTTCTTATTTCAACTAAAAATCACTTACATTTTTAGTAGGCCTGCACCAACACAGAAGTTTTTTTGAAATTGTAGCTGTAAGACTTTTAAAAAAGTTTACCAAAGAGTTTATTGCGCTTTCATAGATTTAGAAGAGGCCTATGATCGAGTGGTGAGGAGTGAGCTGTGGTCAACGTTATCTATGCATGGGGTGAGAGGTAGTCTGATTCAAGCATTGGAGTCTCTCTCTGAGGGTTCTAGTGCTTTTGTAAGAATATCCACTAAAACGCAGAGGTCCCGCGTCATCTTAAAGTAGGACCCGAGCGGCACATTTGCGCAATCCAATACGGTGTCCCGAATGAAGCAGAATTCAAGGTGTGGGACCTTCTTCCACCCAACCTTCGGCAATGGATAGCAGAGGCAACAG
Source organism: Elymnias hypermnestra (assembly GCA_015832385.1). Taxonomy (NCBI): domain Eukaryota; kingdom Metazoa; phylum Arthropoda; class Insecta; order Lepidoptera; family Nymphalidae; genus Elymnias; species Elymnias hypermnestra. The sequence continues at coordinate 2,475,284 of JACTOM010000011.1, forward strand.
AAGCTTCCGTTCCCTCTCAAATCCCAAGTATCATTCCCTGCAAGTTTAAAGAAATATATTCGAATTTATGGATGGATTAAGAATGTATTTTGTTGGCTTTTGAAAATTTGAACTAGAGAGATATATAGAGTGAACATGATCTTATGAAACAAATTTGAAGTATACTCGTATAAGTGACGTTAAAGCTATTTAGAACCTGATATTGTACGAGTAAATTTACGAATATAATCTAGCATCAAAATTCATTATTTTTGCGTAAATGACACGGGCTCTAACGATATAATTGAAATAGTCCAGTCTACGTTCACTTGCAAAAGTTTTAATGAGCCAACGAAAGGCAAATTATTACCATCTATCTCTTCTAAACGTAATGCGAGCTTTGAAACTAAGTGGCTCTCATTTAGACGCGTTTATATGCGGAACGAGGTGATGTTTTATAAACATGCAATATGCTTTCTACTATCGCGTGTATCGAAAAGATATTTTTCCTTTAATATTACAGAAAAACTAATGTTTTCTTCTTGAAAATTCTAATAGTAGAATTGATATTGTAAGAGTAGTAAGTAAAGTAGAATTGACTTTTTATTCAATTCAGGCTCCAGGCGTTCAGTAAGGATTGCTCAATTTTACTGTTCTATTTCATTTATATTTTTTATTTATTTGTACTTTACACCACACAAAGTTATTATATATTAGGAAGGAGACTTAAACTAGGTAAATTAGTAGTACGAACAAAAGGCGGTCTTATCGCTTTAAAGTGAGTTCTTCCAGACAACATTAAGGAAGGAGACTTAGTTAAGAGTTTTTTTTATATATTTTTATTTGAATTTATATTCTTTATTATAAAATGAAGACAGACATTAATAAAATTGAAACTTACATAAAACCTAAAAACAAAACAACAGACGTAGTTCTCTAACTTTTCATCACTACATATTATAACACAATGTCCTTTGCCGCGTCTATCTGTTATGTGTATAAAATAAACTCTAATATATCTCAAGTGATAAACTTAATGCACTCAAAAATTACTGGACTGATTTAGAACAACAGATAAGCTGATTTTGACGGAAATTTTGTGCAAATGGTTCGAAAGGATATTCCTCTTTTATATTACCTACGTATTAAAAATACTTTTATAGAGTGTAGAAAATATAGTAAACTTATTTCACGAATAAAGCCAGTACGATCAACAGACAAGACACGTAGACATTAAAGCTGTATTATCCGAGAAAAATCGGGGTACATTCTATAATAAAAGATGAAGTTAACCGACATAATATAAAAGCACCTTTATAAAATCGAAAGAGTTAAAACATGTTAGCATGAAGGGCAAAAAGAAAATGTTGCTATTATATTGGTATACATATATGTAAGAGCTTTTCATTGAACGCTCTTGAAGATGATTTATTGCTCGTTTTATATTTCCTCAAATATTTACTTTACACTTGGATTTATGGAACGAAGAGATATGCCTATGGTTGCAAAACATGTACAGTATGTATTTTATACGTGATACTTTAGTATATTATTCTTGAATACGCTTGAGAGTTTCACGTTTATTGCCATTTTAATGATTTAGTTAGATATTAGAAGACTAGATCAACTATTTGTTATACAATTCAACGAATACCTATTTATCTTTAAAAAGATAAATAGCAGCTGATAAATGTCCCACAGCTGGGCACAGGCTTCCTCGCTCATATGAGAGATACTTTAAAGAGCATAAAACCATCAAGATGCTCCACTGTGGATTGGCAGGCATAGTACACAAGTGCACTCTTTATTGCTTCACTCTCAATATTCAATGTGACAGGAATCCGACACGACCGAAAAGAGATCAGGCGCAGGATCGACGGCTTAAAGTGATCTCCGAGGCACAGGGGTGGAGCACACCGGCAACTTCCCAACTACGGGCAAATATTTAGAAAATCCTAATATAAAACTCTATTTTGATTTTAGAATTGACTCGAACCCAGTATCTCAAGTCTGTAATCAAACATGCTAACCACTAGACCAATGAAGCAGTTTATATATCTGTAATTCTTGTATAGACACTCAAGTTCAATTGTCTTTTCATTTGAAGTAGATACAGTTTCTTTCGATATTATTTCATTAATTTAAATGTAAGCACCAGTATATTTTATTACGTCCTACTGCTGGATTTAGGTCTCTTCACTCAAAGGATTGCGGGTTTTTATACCATTGCTTCCGAGATATACAGTTTTCGTCAGGCTGTTCTCTTGCACCTAAATACAGTGATGACTTTTTAGACGACATTATGGCATATAATGACGTGAAACATATATAGAGGCGTGTAAGTATGACATATGCCATGGCAAACCGTTGACACGTCACTTCTCTTCCCACTTGATTCAGTGATTTGCCATCTTACTCACCGCACCTACTTATACTATGCGTTATGTAAAAAGTTTCGATATTTCACATCTATCTGGCATATCGTGATGAATAGGCTTATTTTATAAGCAAATTACATATATTTTTTGAGTTGAAAGAGAGAAAATAAATATTGAATTATCTTAAATTGTGATGTGCAATTTACAGTCAAATTCTTTGCAGCTGTTTCAAGAAATTTAGGGTGGACAAAATGAAAAATCTCTGCACTTTGTGAAGCGCAATTTATCTTACTTACGTGATCATTTTAAAAAGAATGTAAGAAAATTTTCTTAATATAGTCTCGTTTGTAAAATGTTATAAAAATCTTACAGTTTCAGATGCTTAAAAGTTTAGTAAATATTTTTGCAGAACATAATATATTTTGGTATTTTTTTTTTCGCAACTTAATATGCGTGTAGTTGCTGCTGCTAAGGGATATCTTTCCTAATTTAAATTATTATTTAACTTACATCAACTTCACGTAGTTTTATAACAGAAAAAACAGTTTATAACTGTAATATTTTTAGATTTTTATTAGTTATTCTATTATCTATTATCTATTGTATTTATCTTAATAAATGATAATGAAACCTCACCCATGAGTAACAAGCTACCCTTAATGTAGATTTCAAAATATTTTTTAAAATACCGATTTATGTTTATATATTCGTTTCTTGCATGTAGAATAGAAACATAAATGTTTACCTTAATCAGTTACCTATGTGAATGTCAATTCATAAGTATCATGAAGTTTTGACCGCTTGAGTTTGAACTAAAACATTATTGAAACCGAGATTCATAGATTACCAATTATTAATATAGTGTAAAAGGTCAACTAATTAACAATAAAGCGGATATAACTTAAAACATAGTTACTTANTCTGTAAAAAGGTAAATAGCAGCTGATAAATGTCCCACAGCTGGGCACAGGCTCACTCATATGAGAGATGCTTTAAAGAGCATAGAACCATCACGATGCTCCACTGTGGATTGGCAGGCATAGTACACAAGTGCACTCTTTATTCCTTCACTCTCAAAATCCAACGGGACAGGAATTTGACACGACCGAAAAGAGATCAGGCGCAGGATCGACGGCTTAAAGTGATCTCCGAGGCACAGGGGTGGAGCACACCGGCAACTTCCCAACTTCGGGCAAATATTTTGAAAATCCTAATATAAAACTCTATTTTGATTTTAGAATTGACTCGAACCCAGTATCTCATGTCAATGAAGCAGTTTATATATCTGTAAATCTTGTATAGACACTCAAGTTCAATTGTCTTTTCATTTGAAGTAGATGATACTACTGTTAATACAGTTTCTTTCGATATTATTTCATTAATTTAAATGTAAACACCAGTGTATTTTATTAAGTCCCACTGCTGGATTTAGGTCTCCTCACTCAAAGAATAGCGGGTATTTAGACCATTGCTTCCGATATATACAGATTTTCTCAGGCTGTTCTCTTGCACCTAAATACAATGATGACTTTTTAGACGACACTATGGCATCTAATGATGTGAAACATATAAAGAGGCGTGTAAGTATGACATATGCCATGGCGAACCGTTGCCTCTTCCCACTTGGTTCAGTGACTCGCTATCTTACTCACCGCACCTACTTATACTGTGTGTTATTTAAAAAGTTTCGATATTTCACATCTATCTAGCGTCTCGTGATGAATAGGCTTATTTTATAAGCAAATTACATATATTTTTTGAGTTGAAAGAGAGAAAATAAATATTGAATTATCTTAAATTGATTGTGATGTGCAATTTACAGTCAAATTCTTTGCAGCTGTTTCAAGAAATTTAGAGTGGACAAAATGAAAAATCTCTGCACTTTGTGAAGCGCAATTTATCTTACTTACGTGATCACTTTAAAAAGAATGTAAGAAAATTTTCTTAATATAGTCTCGTTTGTAAAATTTTATAAAAATCTTACAGTTTAAGATGCTTAAAAGCTTAGTAAATATTTTTGCAGAACATAATATATTTTGGTATTTTTTTTTCGCAAATTAATATGCGTGTAGTTGCTGCTGCTAAGGAATATCTTTCCTAATATGAATTATTAGTTAACTTAAATCAACTTCACGTAGTTTTATAACAGAAAAAACAGTTTATAACTGTAATATTTTTAGATGTTTATTAGTTATTCTTAAATTATTGCAATCTATTATCTATTGTATTTATCTTAATAAATGATAATTAAACCTCGCCCATGAGTAACAAGGTACCCTTAATGTAGATTTCGAAATATTTTTTAAAATACCTATTTATGTTTATATATTCGTTTCTTGCATGTAGTATAGCAACATAAATGTTTACCTTAATCAGTTACCTATGTGAATGTCAATTCATAAGTATCATGAAGTTTTGACCGCTTGAGTTTGAACTAAAACATTATTGAAACCGAGATTCATAGATTACCAATTATTAATATAGTGTAAAAGGTCAACTAATTAACAATAAAGCGGATATAACTTAAAACATAGTTACTTATAACACAATCGACAAGTTTAGCTATTAATGAATGGAATTCAATAATGTAGAACGAATTCCTGAAGATTATTTTCTGTATTAAAAAGCCAAGATTGTCGGATGGTTTCAACTTATTAATACACAATAGAGTCGTCTGATGGGTCTAATTTCTTAACCCTCTAACCTATGAGTAAATATTTTCTCTGTAAAGGGACGTTAATATGGTGCTATTTTTCTAGGTTTACAGGTGATAGTGTCCAGTGTTTAAGTTAACTTAATTATGTAAGTCTTTAATGATCAATTTTGATGTCTTTAGCTTTTAACATTTGCATTGATTTGTAGACAAGATAACAATCAATAATCAAACATAAAATACCAAATAATCTATCATAATGCTTGACTAAATTTCTAATTACCGAAATTAAAACGCAATACACTATTTTCCAAAACTATACGCACTTACAACAACATTTTGAATGTAGACTTCTTCCATTTATATAAGTTGCCATATTAAAACGAAGTAATTTAAAAAAAAACATATAAAATCTCATTCGTCGTCGTCGTCGTCGCTTCAACCGATGGACACACAAGGCCCGATCTTACGCCGCCTGGCTAAAGCGGCTACCGGCGACCCTCTTAATGTCGTCGGTCCACCTTGTGGGGGTCTCCCTACACTGCGCCGTCCGGTGCGGGGTCGCCACTCCAGCACCTTCGGCCCCCAACGTCCATCGGTCCTTCGGACTATGTGCCCCACCCATTGCCATTTCAGGTTCGCGATTCGTAGGACTATGTCGGTGACTCTGGTTCTACTACGGATATCTTCATTTCTGATTCGATCACGTAGAGAAACTCCGAGCATAGCCCTCTCCATCGCACGCTGAGTGACTCTGAGCTTCCGCATGAGGCCCATAGTCAGCGATCACGTCTCAGAAATCTCATTAAAATATAAAAAAATTGTACATTAAGGCTGTCGATACAATTACATATAAATTATACATACGTATACACACACACACACACACACACACTTTGTTTTCTTTATATATACATAGTAATATCTCAATGCCTTATGTTGGGCTATAGATAGTTGGGTGACAATTCTGAAAGCTGAAATGTTGGGAGTTATTGAGAAATATAGTGATAACACTTAAAATTACTAAAAACATTGAGCACTATTATGAAATCTTATGCAAAACGAGATAACTTTAACGTACGGAACAATTTTGTTGAAATGAACTTTCGAGCTGTTTTGTTGTGCAGCTGTTTTAAAGAGAATTAGTGCCAAATTGTATAAATTCAAATCGTAAAGTAATTATTAGTTTAGTGCAAGTTGCGTATATTTAAATAGTGGAGAGAATAAAAGTTGTAAGTTAATGTGAGTTGATGTTTTTGTAATACTTATTTTGAGTATAAAATGAAGATTAAAAAAATGGCAAAATGTATGCCGTTTTATTAATATATATGTTGCAGCGCGATATTCTGTGGAACGCTGGCGTCATCTGTTTATCGGCATGGGGCAGAGTCAATGGTGTCAATCCGGCGCAAGTCTCTCGATCGTTCTCGAGTGACGGTCGGACGGAGCGGTCGACTATTGAAACTGTCGCGTTCCTACCTATTATTATTAATGAGTTTGCGTCAATTGATATCAGTATACATTAAGTGATTAAATATTATAATCTGTGTTCATTAATAAAGTGTTTGATTGCACCAACATTGCCCACGAACGCCCACAGTATGGAAATTATGGATGCCATTAATGACGGTGTCGGTGGAGAACCCTACGCCCCTATGCTTTGTGCTTCATTCTCTCTTATTCTCCGACATACATATAAAAACAAAATAGGTATATAAACAAAAGCTCAACTTTAGAGTTAAAACTTACTGTGTAGTATGAGGTGGATTCCCTGGAAAGTCGACACACTTTGTGCCATAGTGAAGTCGTCGTCAGTCTGCCTTTACAGATCTATGATCCTGTATATCTATAGAGTTGTAACTCTTTGTAGCAAATCCATTATCAAGAACGGACATTGTTCAAGTAATATCCGTTCACGTCACCCTTACCGGATGAGGTCAGTCACATACATGTACGCCAAGCCCATATTGTTCGGCACCTCTTTTAATTTTTATTTTTTTCTGACAGCTTAAATGTAACAGCTTACGACAATAAATAATAGTACAACCGTTAGTACTTAATAGGTAGTAAATACAACTTATTAGTTCTACCTGTAGTATATTTTACTTTCTGTATTCTATGTACAATTCCACGTAAATAATAACTCAATCATTATTTCATAATGTTAGATACACAAATAGATTTTTCACATTATAATCGCCGAACAGGGCCAATGTTAGTATGACATCAATATTTTTTGAAGTGAAACTTCTTTAGAGACATGAGAATAAAATTTTTACAGGTGAAATTTTGCAGTGATTAGCATCACGAAGACGTGCAGCATTTTTTATACTAATTAGTTTGAAGGTTAGGTAGTTTTAATATTTACAAATAACATGTGGCATTTTAATTTGCTACTCGTTATTTAATTATTGAATATTTCTGTTTTTCATAAAATCTAAACTAATAATATTTCATAAATCTATTACTGACAAAACCACGTGGCATTTTTATATAGAATTCGTCATTTGAGATTTCAATTTATTTTTGACACTTTTAATGTTTTAATGACAGTTAAATTCATTAAATTTCTAGCATATTTTCCTTTTTCTCACCCTGTAAGTATCAGAAATCTAAAGTTTTAGATTTGTATAAATATAAGCAAGACTTAAAAATTAGTTAGCAATCCTCAATCACAAACGCGACGAACCCGAGCGAGAGAGAGAAAAAGAGAAAGTAATTTATGTACAATTTCACGTAGATTATAACTCAATCATTATTTCAGAATTTCAGATACAAAAATAAATTTTACAAATTATATTCGCTGAATAGAGCTAATATTAGAACAATATCAATATTTTTTTCTAATAAAATTTATTGTTTTATAAATATTACCAATGACTTCGGCTGATTTGTATTAGTTTGATGTTAAGCCTTTTTGGCTACAGATTATGACAGTTCTAGTCACATGTCGGATCCATTTAGTTTTGATACCGAATTTTCTGTTAGAAAGTTTTTTCAAAGATTAGTTTCCGTGGCCAAAGTTAGATTCGGTGAAGAAGTAGAAAATTAGAATTGCTATTATTGATAGTCGATATTATTTCTATTTCAAGGTTATGTAAGAAAATATCAATACCTCAAGAATTTTTATAATACATATGCAGGCAAAGGTAGTAGTAAGAAGTACGACATACGTAATTCTCCTTTTACAATAATTAAATAACTGATGTCTAAAAATATCATATATAATATCTAAAATATCGTATATACCAGGTTCAATCCATTTCAATCTTTTTTTAGTCTAACCTATTTCATGGTATTTTTACTTGGATGGATAACTGCACTTTAAATTTATCCATAGAAAGTTATAAAGCATCTAGTAAAATTTACATAAAACCAAAGTGCAAAGTCTTGTCCTGTCACATGTGTTATTGATGCATATTGATGTGCTGCAATGTTAACAGCATTTATATTGATACTAGCTTTTTCCCGCAGTGTCACAAGTATAATTTTAAATTCTGTGAAACCATGTGAGAATCGATACTAGTGACCTTCTACTTTGCGAAAGTCATTTTGTTTATAATAAACTGTTGCGGACGGGTGCTGCGAGCCTAGCGCATCGCCGGCGGCGATTAATTCTGATTGGTCAACCGCCAGTGACACCCTCCCTCTCTTACCCCAGCACCCGCGATCGCGCCCTCTCCTGCTCGTGCCGCCGTATGTATATGCCGAGCAGGGGAGTTGCATAAAAGGCTTCTCTCAAAGTTGTTTATCACATTTAGGCTTAAACTCCCGAGTAGAGTAGATCCTCTACTAAGCGCGACTTGTTAACATTAAGAACTCTGCCGAACCCGAACCCGCGGAACTGAAACGCGAACTCTGAAGAACCGAACATAGACGTACTAAAACCTGATGACCCAAGCTTGAACTCAAACCAACCTATCCTCCAAGAACTGAAGACCGAAGCACTGAATCTGAACAAGTGACGCCCAGCCTCCGAACAGAAGCAAAGATCCGAACCTCAAGACCCGAACCCGCAAGATTGAAACCCTAAGAACACATAGAGTCCACTGCACCCGCAGGAATTCGTCTGAACCTGAAACCCTACATAAACATTGACAGAAACATTTCCTGTTTTATAAATGCAGTCAAATAGTTTGTCTTCAGGCTTAATATTGAATTTACATGAAATTGTTTTTGTAACAAATAAATTAATAACTTTTAGTAATATTATTAGATATTATATATCTAAAATAGTTTAATGGCCATTATGAAAAGTTAATGTTAATCGAAATCAAAATATTCTGTATTTAAGTAGGTTTTAAAAGCTTGTTTACATCGTCTGTTCGAAAGGTTTATTACTTCGAAGATGCCGGCTATAAACCTGATAGAGTTACTCTTTTGGCATCAATTTTCGTATAGATAATCGATTTTCTAGCAGAGGTCCCGGGTTCGGTTCCCGGCACTGCGGATTTAGAAAGTTTTTCTAATTTGTCTGAATCTGGACTGATAGCAGGCTTCGGCTACGGTTAGTAATAACCGTACCAGCAAAAACGTACCGCCTCAGGTCATCAGGTGAGATCACAGTCAAGCGCTTACCTGTCAGAAATATATAAATGAGCTTGTGTAGCTTTTATGCTACGGCGTAGCGCTGCTACGGGAAGAAGCGTAGCTTAGTCTACAAGCATTTCCTTATTTTAGAAACAAAGCAGTAGATAAAAATTTTACCTTTTTATGGTTATATTTTAGGCACTACCAAACCATTTCAATTGTAATAAAAATGAAGCATATAAAATATAAATAAAAAGGTCTAATTTGAGATAAATATTACAAAAAGTTTTGGAATTATATTTCTTGTCACCAAAATGTATAGTTGTTATCAAGTTGTATCACCTACACTAATGTATCGCCACGAAATATTTTCGTTCTCAGATAAACAAAAAGGGTTCCCAGTTATGAATTATCATATTAATGTCAATGTGTGTAAAATATAAGATGGATTACTAATAAAATTGTAGTGTGTTAAATGAATATAAACTTCGTTCTTATAATGTATGCTCGCAAAATAGTAGATTTGTAACTACTAATTATACCTAAAAAACATTTATTTGGTATTAGACCCTAGATATTCATTCATCGGATACAAATGTACTATTTTGCGGGCAAACCCTATTATTTAAGAAACACAAAACTAATTAAATTGGCGATAGCTTAAATGATACCCAAAAACTTTATAATAATTCCAACTAATTAAAACTCTTAAATTGCTCTGAAACAATTTAATTTGTTTGAACTTATTCTTGGTATCTGGCCCTAATGAAAAATCGGATTAGTTATTGATGATGTAGCTTTGCATACAATATTTTTAAATGATCATTGTTTTTACTTTTAACAAATATAAGAGTGAATAATTGGCAGATATTGAAAACTTTTTTTAGCATTTTTAAAGCTTAAGAGGATATGCATGCCTTCAATCATATATGTCTAGATATCGAATGTGACACAAAAATAAAATTCTTTTGTATTTCCCACTTCTTTATTTATAGAATACAGATAGAAAACAATTGTTTGTTACAACGAATAATTTAGAATAAACCAGTCAAGACATCAATACACCTATTAAATCTCCTTAACACTAACAGATCCTTCGACTGTTTATACATAACAAGTAACATACATTACAAAGAAAAGTGCATTTTTAAAAAGAATTTCTACAACAAATCAAATATTAAAAAGGTGTTTTAATTATGAAAAATCCATAAAATATTATATATATATAATAGCAATTATACATGAAATTTTAAAAAGTATAAACATGTTTTTGATTTCATATTAAATAAAACAAATATTACATTGTTATAGCATCCCAATTTTTCTTTTGGACATACACACTTGTATAAATTATTGAGTTGATACTATGTGATGGATGAATAGATGAATTTATTTTCTTACATAGAGTCAACCGACCACAATTTCACTTGAAGGAGCTTTTTACAGAATTTCTACATTGTTAAATTTGTGAGAAGTAATGTCTAATTTATTAGCAGAAAAATCTTCGCGATAGTACATTTTCGTATTATTTTCCGAAGTGAAATACTGCAGGAAGTATTGTTGTCAAGACTAATTGGAACATAAGTGAATCCTTCCTATATGTATAATAGCATTTTCAAATGAAAAACTTTATAGTCTCCCTTTTCTAGTATCAAAATGAATATATATGTAGAATGAAAATGAGTACGGAAAGATGGATTTTTGGAGTTCCCATCACATATACTATGATGGTTTAGAAGGTTACGCAAACGTTAGAAGTACCCCCGAGACAAATAAGAATCCTTATTTTATGGAAATAATGGCAACAATATTGACGTTACTTATACAAAGACACTAAATAGTGACTTTCCAGCATTTTAACTCGTTATTCTTAAACAATATTCTATGCGTCTTTCCTCTGAGCTGAAAATGTCTCTGTTCTTTAATTGAGGATCACGTCCAAATTTTTACCAACATTTCACGAATAAAGCACTGCTTCCGCATGTCATCTTATAGAAAGTAGGTGTTAAAGTTATTATTACGAGTACAAACATTATAGAGGCCTGCACGTTATTGGTTTACCACGATATTAGAAGAAGAGGCAGGCTAACGGGTCTGCTAGGCCCTTGCTAACATATTCGCTGTTATTTAAAATTTTTGCACTGTTTCGATTAGTAATCAATAATGAAATTATATGTAGTATAAATTAATATGAGCATGATACGTAATACATGACAGTCTCACAAGAACAATTGTGGTTGATTGAGTTCAATTTGGGGCAGATAATATCATTATAACTTACAACTAGTTTTATGACAGTGAAAATTTAAACTTTTACCATTATATGTATGCAAATATAGACTTACATTGATTTTATTTAAAAACCAAACACATAACGAACTCATAGGAATCACAGAGTCAAAACAAGTAAATTTTTAAATATTATCCTGAAGAATGATTATAGAAAATTTCCTTATAAGCTACCGATAAAAACATTCACCTATTAATGATGACATATATAATATATACAGCTTATAAAAATACTTTAACATCAGACATTTTGTACAACATCAAAAAACACTAAGATATTCGCTCAGTTTGTATAAAATTACAATTAACAGTACACAAAGTATCAAGATAAGTCTTCATGTGAGATCAATTAAACTGAGCTTTGTGTTAAACAGGCACATTCAATATTAAATAACTCCTTACAGTACAATATCCATTACCATTAGTAGAAGTACATTTACATATTTCCATAACATCAAACGTTTATATATCGCATTTTAGTATCAAAGTGTCACATATGTAATAACATGAATTTTAAATATACTTACCGCATACAGTTAATGCCATTTGACACCGAAATAAAAGTGATATTTATATTGAAAATATTACGTTGCTTTGGATGAATAATCACACAATTCAAAATATCTGAAATAATTTTTTCTTGTGTCAAAAACTCCTATTGAAATCATAAACAGCGAAGACGACCCTGTGGCACCACAGAATATTATATCATTACATGATTCAAACACTTTTTTTCTTATAAAATTTGTATTTTTCAATCATTCCCAAATTATCTAAGTAATCCAAAATAATCTATGCTTTTATGTATCCCAAACTCTTATTCAAATCTGAAATAAATACTGTTGTTGTTACGGTTATGAATTATATTATGATTGACTCAAAGTGTTTTCCAATTTGCCAACCATCTATTGTAAAATTAGTTTTTTTAAGTCGTGACTATACTTCCAAAGCAGCGATTTTATAAGGCAACATCAAAATACCAGGAAGAATTTCTTTACTAGAAATAATACAAGTAATATTACTAACATCAAAATTGTTCTTTGCTATGAGACACTGTAACTTGTCCTTGGTATATAATAACAGTGACAAACATTTATTATGACGTAGAGAAGGATTAGTATTAACATGACATCAATTACTTTTAATAAGTTTACACCGATTTGTGACCTGTATTGAGCAAATAAATGATATTGAATTTGCACAAAGATATTACTTTTTTCCACAACAAATTTTTAGATACACAATATCAAAAGCTGTTCAAGATCGTAAAATTCAACACCAATTTAATACAGACATCAAGACTTAAAGAATAACATCAATAGAATCCCCAATGACACTCAATTATTGTAACGCGTTTGCGTCTCCATTATTATAAACTGATAACACCAAACTCGTGTCTTTTATTTAAACATGTCTTTATTTTAACACATTTCACAAGAATAAGGGACCCGTTCGCACATGTCATAAGAATTAATGCGTTAAATTTGTTTCATGGATTGTGTCCACGCCTAACTAAGCTAAGCTAGCTTCGACTAGAAATTGGAGAAAGCGCGAATTTACCTCGAGTACTCCACCACCGGACAATGGCCGCGCTTAGAGGAGGTACTCTCATTGGTCTGGACGATCAAATGATGTGTTAGGTGTACTTTCTACTTTTTTCAAAACAATTTTGAAAGCAAATGTATGCTTAGGAGAGACCGAAGCTGGACGTGGTGTATCTGGCGAACGCATAGGTGGATCAGGCGGCATTTCAGATCGAGTTCTCGAACGTCTCGGTGGATTTCCTAATATAGGAGCCGATGCCGGTTCCTTGGGCCTTTGAGGTGATATGCGACTTGGAGACAAATGGCCGGGAGATGGATCTGGTGTAACAGGTGGCAGCATAAGTGGTGGTAAATTAGCGCACGGTGAACCTCTCGACCCGCGTCGTTCCTTCAAACTCATCGGTGGAGGTGACGCCGGAGGTTCATCATCAGCAGCAGCTACAACAACTACAGGCTCCGTTATCACGAATACTTTTGGTTCTGGTACATCTGAAGTGATAGATCTTCTAAAATAATTAAGACCGTTCTCTATCTCCGCCAGCGCTCTTCTTACAAACGGGAAGCTCTCTGATACTTCGGATGCCGACTTCCTAACAGGAAACTCGGTCTCACTGTCACGTTTTTTAGGTCTGCACCGTTCAAATGTTGGATCTCCTGAGGCTGCCACTGTCTCGGAGACCTGTCTTGTTAAGGCTGCGTGCTTTATAGAGTCCGATTTAGACCGAGGCTCACGTGTTTTCGGGGTAGGTGAACGCCGGTCACCAAACTTTTTGCTAGCAGCACGCTTAATTGAGGAGAAAAGGCCAAGTTTTTCGGGAGGCTTGTCTGGAACGGATGCTGATGTAGGTGCAGGTGCAGGTGCGGTGGAGGGTCCGGGGACGGGATCGGGCGAGGGACGGGGGACGTTCCCCTCGCGTTAGTTGTGCCGAGAGTCTGACGAAGGACCATCGCTCGATCCGGTTGAGGAGAGAGTGGTGTTTGAGCCGTAGGGGTCAAGTGAGGATTGAACGGACATGGAGCGACCGGCGCGCCGGATTCGCGCAGGAGAAAGCTTGCCTGGATCTACGCTGGCCGGGTCTGCCTGCAACATTAGTGTTTTCAGCACTCCACTAAATGTGGCTTAAACTTTATATATTTTATTATTGAAAGGTGAACGACTGTCTGATTGTACTGAGTAGTAAGTGTATAATACAGTCTAAGACAATAGTGCGCTGATAAACTAAGTGGTAATGTAACTCCTAAAGGTTTCTACGTTATCATCACGTACGTTAATGAAAATTTTTTTGAAATTGTATTTAAATAAAGAAAATGTTTTGCATATAATAACAATAACTATGTATTATAAAGCAATAAACATTATAGTGTAGGTATTTAGTAAAACAATTCTGAAACGCCAGAATGTAAAACATGAAACTAATCATTATCTTGATAATATTTAAGTTTTGATTATCATGAACGAAAATTGCGTAAACTTAAGAAAATATTGAATGGTTATTTTGTATGTAGCACAATAAAACGCTACGCACCTGATACGCCAATGCATTCATGATGATGGAATACGGAACCAAACCCAGAGGATGTACCTCCCTCATCAAAACATTAGCTGGGATTTTATGGAACTGTATGTACTCCAGGAAGTTTCCAATAACGTCTTTGAGATTCATATTAGGATTGGTATCGCAATACTTCTTACCCCACATTAAAGCAGCCTGCAAAAAAATTATAATCATCTGTATAGGATATATAGTCTATATATATATATATATATATATATATATATTTATATAAGCAACTCTGTTTTTCTTTGTTATCGATAAACTTGAAAACTACTGGACCGATCGGCATGAGACCATGACTATTCGATGCGGAATTAATTGTAGAAGGTTTAGGCTATTGATTATTTTAATTCCATCAACCCTTTACCATTTTTTATTTTCAAATTTATATGGACAGTCATATGTTTCTGGTACGAAAACTCGAGCGCACAAAGACCGGCAAAATGTCTAACGTCACTTCAATGCTTATAAACGCGTTTCCACACACCCTCTCACGCATTCACCCACGTTCTCCCACATATCCACCCACGCACTCCCACGCATCCACCCACGCACTCCCACGCATTCACCCACGCATCCACAAGATTGTGACATGAATTATTAGACCGTTGTCTATAGCAACGGTTTTGTTAATTCATTTCTAGGTTATGTAAACATGACATTCATTTATGCTACTATCTTTTGTTTCAAAACAAAAAAGATTCTGTGTGTCATGTAATCGATTGTGTTTTGTTTAGTATTTGTAAAACTGAAAGCTGCCACATTCCAAATCTTTTTGACAGAACGAAGTCTGTTGGGTCTGCTAGTATATTATATAAGTTTAAGCTGCTCTCTGTAGTATCACAAGTGTATTTTAGTATCTTCATCGATAAAATGTGTCTTGTTTACTGGATAGAATGGTCAATCTAAAGCATTTACAATATGACTGAACACACAAATTGCATTACAATCAATCCGACTAGGACAGCGGTCGGGGAACCGGGGTAAATTACCCCAAATGAGGTAAAATGAAATTTTTGCGGGTAAAAATGAAACTATTTGTGAGTAAAAAGTAATAATTTGTTTCGATGTTTTGTTAATTACTCATGTTCTATGTTTTCAATTATTCTTTTTTTCTAATTTTTTCAATTCTTATTTTTGTTTGTACCTTCAATATTATTCTTATAATTTGTTACAGTACCCAAAATTGTCAACCCTCGATTGTACCCCAATGTGTTTCGTACTCCAAAAAAAATTATAGGTATAAATAAAATATAAACTAGTTTAATCGTCTAATAATAAAAGAAAATTATCATATGAATTATAAAAGAACAAGAAATTATCATTTACTTAAATTTTCTTCAACTGTATATTACATATATTACCGTTATGTTATGTTTAAAGTAAATTTTTAGTTATTGTTTTCTTTTCAAAATATAAAAGATGCTAAAAAGAAGCGATTTTTTTTTTGCTCTTCGCCTTGGTATAATATCAACTTACACAAAAATATTATGGGGTAATTATTAAAAAAGATCCCCGACCACTGGACAAGTAGAAAACAAGATTAGTATATAAGTTCAAGATTAGCATAGAAATAAATGTGTTTGAAACGTCTATTTTATTTAAAATCAAGACACCCATTTTAACTTCAGTACGACATCTGTGTATTTTGTTTTATGTTTAAAAATTTGTTTTATATTTCATGTCAGGTCTTTATTTTTGTCTTTTCTATCAATCTCATTCTAAACTTTATTGGATTTTATTTGATTCCAGAAGTATTTATAACTTACCTGGAATTTGGTAAACTCATCAGCTCGAAGTTCATCTCTCGCCAGTATCAGCCTAACGACATGTTGAGGTAGAAGAGTAAAAGATCCCAAATTCAGAACATCATTACCGTGTTCGTCTACAAATTCAAGTACCTGCAAGTAGATTATTTATAGGTATATTCATATTATATTTCAAATATATCGTTTTGAGTAACGAAAAAGGTTTTTAATTTGATGGAAATTTATTTATTTCTTTATGTACCATTTAACTTCTATGTTCAAAACAAACATAAAAATTAGTATACAAAGGACGCCTTTGAACCAAAAAATAATGTGAATTTCTCTTTTATTGTAAGGTTCACTTATTGAATTGAAGTACATTTTAAAATAACAAATATATATCGTACTGTACAAATCATTTACTGTTATTAATATTTCGTTTTTGAAGTTAAACTTCTTTAGGCGCAGGA
Organism: Elymnias hypermnestra; assembly: GCA_015832385.1. Classification (NCBI taxonomy): domain Eukaryota; kingdom Metazoa; phylum Arthropoda; class Insecta; order Lepidoptera; family Nymphalidae; genus Elymnias; species Elymnias hypermnestra. The sequence continues at coordinate 2,492,431 of JACTOM010000011.1, forward strand.
GGTAAAAAAGACAGGTGACGGCCTCTTTGGCTCAGAAGTGCGAGAATTCGCTTTGCTAGCCAAGGTCCCGAGTTCGATCTCCGGTAGGACGAATTTAGAAAATTGTATTTACCAATTTGACTGCTTCAGGCGTGGCCAGTTACCACCCTGCCAGCAAAAACGTACCGTTAAACAAAGAGACTTATGTTCCAGTACGATGCTGCGTAGAAACCATAAGCAGTATATCGTCTCTTACCAGATTAGCGCGCTTCCACCTGTATCATCACTTAACATTAGATCAGATCACAATCAAGCCCCAAACTGTCAGCTTGTCAATAGAAGCATGTAGTGTATTCATTACCTACCTTTTGTACCAAGGACTTAGTGCACTTGTACTGGATATATCTTTCAGCTGAAGCGAGTAAAGCGCACACTGTATCAACAGTAATGCAGCATTGCACAAAGCCAGCGCATGCACGACGCAACTCATCCAAGCCATAATAATCCGCAGCATTCATTACACCTGAAAGAGTATAAACAGACATTATAAAACAATCTGTTTTACGAATATTTTTGGCGTAATTTGTTAAAATATTCAATATATGTCTTATTTCAGTTATAATATTTAATAAACTACAAACTTTCTAATACTTTTCAGCAATCATTGTCTCGGATTCAAAGATAATATGTTAATAGCTATATCGTTTGTAAAATCTACAATTAAATAAACTATACGTTTTTTTATCGCTGACAGTTTAGCGCTTAACTGTCATCTCACCTGATGGTAAGTGATGATAAAATAAAAATAGTTTATTTTCATAACAATTTGTTAAATCACACATACTAGGTTGAGATGATCTAATAGGTATTGAGATACCTGTGTCAGATAATCTCGCCCTCCCCAAAGTATCACTGTCACAGAGTTATAAAAATAAAAGATTTAAACTTAAAATTAATAATTAAGAAATAACAAATAAAAAAGTGCAAGCTTACCTGAGTGTGTGTGTGTGTGTGCGTGCGTGTGCGTGTGTGTGTATGAGTGAGTGTGCGTCCATTTGTGTGTATCTGATTATCTGTTAGCTAATTATATACCCACAATATTAAGCGTTTGAATTTAATAATGCTTCAGTATCATTGTAGTTAAGTTCCTTTAACCAGTTTGCTACTGTCGTTTTACAATCATAACTGTTAACAGGATAGATTTTAGTATGTTGTTTATTTTATTATACAGGTCAACTGATTGTTTGCTATGCTGTCGGTAGGCGAAGGAAGTCCTTGCTCTAACAGTAGGAATAACATTGCTGCTTCTTCTTTTATTATATTTAAGAGGTTTGTAATATAAACGATGATGTGTTCCTATGATAGTATGAAGAATGTACAGCTTTCTCACCGTGAGAACGTCACAGACTGAATACAAAAGGTGCGAAGAATATCGATACGGTTTGAAGAACATGACTTTTAACAAATATCGTTGTACTCGTTCAATTTCCAGAAATTTAGTTTTTGCAGCACCTCCCCATATCGGAATACAGTATCTGATAAAAGACTGTACCAGCGCCATATATAGTCTAAGTAGTAAGCCAGAGGATGCTCTGTAACGTAGTAACTAAAAAATCCACGCCAATTTTCTTATCCTACCGGCTACCAGCTCAATCTGCGCAAGCCATGATAAATTTTGGTCAATCATGATACCAAGATATTGAGTACTCACAACTTTATGTATGTATGGGCAGGTGCAGTGTTCATTTATTAATTTGCCACAACTATGAAGTTTAATTTTGAAATCGCTAGAAGGTTGGTGGTAATTATATATTGAAAAACAGATGTAATGATACAGTCTAAGATAAAAGCGCGCTAATATGAGTAAGAGGCGATATACCCAGGTTTCTACACAGCATCGTTCCTGAACTCAAATCTCTTTGTGTGGCGGTACGTCTTTGCTGATAGAGTGGTAACTATCCACGGCCTAAAGCCTCCCACCAATCCAGACTCAGACAAATTAGAAAATACAATTTCCTAAATTCGCCTACCGGGGATCGAACCCGGGACCTCTGCCAGCAGGGTGAGTACTCGCACCACTGCGCGAGCAAGGCCGTTAAGCGATACATATATATAATCTAATATATAAAATTCTTGTGTCACAGTTTTAATGTTTATACTCCTCCGAAACGGCTTGACCGATTTTCATGTAGTTTTATATGTAACTTTCTTTTTTATAAAGAAAATTTAACGGTGACTGCCCAGAATTCAAACTCGCGATTTCACGAACGTGAATCCACGCTTCCCACCACTAGGCCATCATGGCATTTTGTTCAATTATTTTATTACATTGTATTTTAAGCACAAACTGTAAAATAAATACTTTAGAAAGCTTTTTAATTACATAATCCCTATGATATGCTGTATCACGTATAAAATGTTATATAGCGTCAAGTTCCTAGAAACTCCGACGGCATAATCAAGTTTCTAGACCGCAAAGTAAATTAGTGCTTCAAAGATGGCGCTTTGAAGGGAAGCTCTTTTGACATTAATTAGAAATGAGAACTTGTAAGTGCACTTAATAACAAATTTAATAGTAATTCCAGTCAGTGATATTGATTTTTGATAGTCAATGATGCAAAGATGGTTTTGGACTATCGAAATCACTCACTTATTTGTCACGTAATAGTCATTACAACCATTCGAAATTATCTGAACCTGCAAACTTCGTACAGCCTCAGAATCAATAAATAAAAAAGCTGAATTTATAGAAACATATAATTGTAAAATGTTTCGACTATAGTAGAAATGTGGTCAAAACTTAACCGCCACAAAAAAAATGTAGTTGTGATCAGTGATTGTTGGTTGTGAATATCTAAAACAAAATTAAATAATTTAATTTGATTGACAGGTAGGAATTCTAATAGATAGCCTTTAACCTTACTCGCCTTTTAAACCTCCCTGGACTTGCATAAATAATTAAAAACTCAATTACTCAATTTTAGCGATTATTTTATTTAAATATAAGAGATATCCAGGTATCTATTGACTCATCACGATATCTCTGAAACCATAAGGCGTAGAGACTTGAAATTTGGTAGGAGTATTCCTTTTATAGAGTAGAGGTCAGCTAAGAACGGTTTTTAGGAAATTCCACCAACAAGAAGGGTTGCGAGGGTGTTTATTAAAAAAAATCAAATTTTTGTATTTATAAACTATACACCGATAATCTAGAGCTTGAAAAAGTACTATAAGCTTTATTTGCAGTACCTATTTGCATTAATACACATCAAATAGCTCATTGAAGTATTTATACGTTATAGTCTAAATTAATGAAAATGCTACCCGATAAACAATCCACGCAGACGAAGTCGCGGGTTCAGCTAGTATATATATAAAGATGTACTTAATATTTAGCAAAACGACTTTGGCTATGTAAGGTAGTATATCACAATATAATTTTAAATAATTTAAAACTATTCAGTAATTAACGAACATTAATAGTTAGTACAGATTATTTTCTAAGAGAGGATGAGCTCAGTATGTGAGGTACAAGAGGAAACATACGCATAAAAAATACCCAAAACATACAGATTTTACGATGTTTACTTTTCCTTTATACTTCAATGATTACAATAGGTAATTAAGAGGTGTTCTCCCAAGATTTGAATAAGCAATTTATTGATAAGTCCTGATGTATCTGTTCACTGTGAAGTTAACAATTCGTCGTCGTCCTCGTCGTCTCAACCAATGGACGTCCACTGCTGGACAATGGTCTCTCTTAACAATTAGAGAATTATAAATAAAATTTAACAGTTTAATCGAAAGCAATATTTTAACATTGCCTATTTATATAGCTTTAGATTTAATTTACAAAATAGACCAGTCATTAAGATCTTTATGACAAAATAATAATCCAACTCGATAAAATATACCAAAGATAAATTTAAAATGTCTCCATGAAATCACTTATATATATTTATAATGTAAACTTTAAAGTTCTTGGGAATACAATAAAATAAGACTTACTGGTATAAATATTTATTAAAATGTAAATTATTTTCTCCTAACTTAAATTTTGCTACACTCGAGGGCTTTAACTTTTCTAATAATCTTCCAAGACACTTTAAAAGAAAATTTTAATATTTTTCTTTAAACCAATTTCCGAGGATCGCTTTAGTATTGAATAACGGAGATGATTAAAAAGCAGGACGGTCTATCGGTTATGAAGCTTATTATAAAAGTTTACTATCCCTTTTATTAAATATCTTTCGAGATTTGTGGTAGAAATCATGCTAATGTTACATTTTTATCGTAAGATTTATATATTAGTTATGTAGATTTTGTGTTATATGTTAGAAATGGCGTATATATAGCATGACATAATATATAGCATGAAATAATGAAAGAGTCAGTATTTCATTATTATTTTCGATAATTCAAAATTATTTTCTGCTTTAATTCCATGAATTTTTACCCGCCATTTAAAAGTACTTTAGTCAATTTTATATCATCGGAAGTCGTATATTGGAAACAACATATCAAAGTGACTAGATACGACGATTTAAGATAGCTGTAGAACCCCATCTGAATGTAAGATTTTTAATTTAATTTCAATAAAACCTTTTTTTAAGAGACAGAATTTATAATATATATATAAATAATACTGCCTGAACCCGCGACTTAGTCTGCGTGGAATGTTTTTTGGACATTTTCTTTTATTTAGGCAAATTATTTTACAAATAATAAACAGACGTGATAACATCCCCGCATCCCCCCTTGCGGGTAGAATTTCGTAAATAGCAACCCATTGCCTATGCAGCTCTATGGCTTATGGTTCCAGAGATATCGTGGTGATATATAGGTTAATATATAGGTAATATATATATAGTGCAATAGTCTGTGGAACGCAGACGTCATCTGTTTATCGGCGTGGGGCAGAGTCAATAAGTAGCGGTCCGGCGCGTCTCTCGGTAGTTCTCGAGTGACGGCCAGCCAGTGCGGTCGACTTTTGAAACTGTTGCGTTCCTAGCTATTATTATTAATGAGTTTGTGTAAATTGATATTTGGAATATTAAGTGATTGAACATTATAATCTGAGTTAATTTGTAAAGTCTTTGATTGCACCAACATTATCCAACGAACGACTACAGTATGGAAATTATGGATGCCATTAATGACGATGTCAGCGGAGAACCCGACGCCCCTGTGCTTTATGCTTCTCCTTCGTTCTTATTCTCCGACATATATATATTGCAAATGTCTCTATGACATCAAAACAAATGTAACGCATTGTTTTCTTCTGTAATCGTGTTCTGCCTCATATATCCATTAAAAAACATGAATCCTTAGAGACAATTATGCGATATTTAAAAGGACAGTCGCTCGATTTGATACTCTTTAGCTTAACATTAAAGGATAATTGCAACTTAAACAGGGAAATTTTGCAGTCGGGGGGCACATCTTGGCTTGCAAGTGGAAAGATCTGAATATCACTCTGTTCAAATCCTTTTGTCAAACATTTAGCCTTAGGGATAAATATGCCCAAAGATCACTTAACGTGCTCCGAGTTCAATATAACAGCATTTTTAAATGGTATTAGGACTGCCTCGATACTAAAGCGCGTCGGGCATGTTTGTGGAAAATCGAGTCGCCGAATTTTTCATAATCATATAAAAAATAATCGCGTTAATCATATACTGAGTTGAGAAAAGTTCCAAAAGCATTCTAAGGATATAGACTGACTTAACTAATTTAGATTTAAGTGAATTCTACTAACATTTAACTAACATAGTTTTGAAGTAAAACTTCTTCAGGCGCATGAGGGTATTTTTTTTTTAAATGAAACGTTTGATTAGCGTCACTAAGATTTGCGGAGTTTTTATGGTTATTTGTTTGCAGGTTAGGTAGTTTTAATATTTGCACATATCACGTGACATTTTATTTTGCCACTCGTCATTCAATAATTTAATATACTATTTTTTATAAAATATAAAATAAGAATATTTATTATATTACTTTTTAAAAAGTTTAAAGTAAAAATATTTAATAAATTATTTGTATGAAGTTTTGATACTTTTAATATTATAATAACTATATATCTTCCTCTTTCCTTCCCTCTAAGTCTCGGAAATCTAAAGTTTTACAATTGTATAAATATAAATAAGACTTAAAAATTAGTTTGCCAAAGAGATTTCACTTCTGACGTGTGACATTTAAGTACTTTTAATAACTTTTTTAAATTTCAAGTAGATAACAAAAATGAACCCTTAAGTTGTCTGAAAATAAATGATTTATTATAATTATAAAGAAGTTACATTTACAAAATAAAAGTTTGACTATACCTGGCTACGAAAAGAATATGTCACACTTAAAATTTCAGTGTGTAGCAATATTTCATACTTTTTGTTTATAATTTGATGAAAAAATTGTCGGCTTCACTGGGGCAATGGTGCGAGTTTTTAGAGGCTTTAGTTCAATTCGAGCCTGGGAAAATTTAGGAAATTGTATTTTCTGACATATTTGAATTTGGACTGGTCAGCTTCAGCTGTTACCACCTTACCAGCAAAGACGTGTAGCAAAGCAAAATGCTGAATAGAAACCATATGAGGTAAATCACCTCCTACCAGTTTAGCTTGATTCTACCTTAGATTGTATCATCACTTATCATCACGTTAGATTACAGTCAATTGCTAACCTGAAAGCAATAAAAAAGTACGTTACGAAGTTCTATTATAACAATATTTCAGATGTTTCTATCTCTCAATTCGATAAAACATTAGTCAATTTGATTACTTGTTGTACTTGTTGAATGTTGGTAAAAGATGATATGGCCTAAAATAGAAACTCTTTGACCCGTAAAATGGTACGAATTACCCCTTATGTACAGATTTTATCAAACGCAAAAGAGCTCTTAATTTAAAGGTTCAACGATTAAAGACCTTAGATGGTATTTATGTGTTGCTTACTTTTATTAACATACATACACAGAATAACAAAAGAAAAAGAGTTGTAAATTATTTGGGTTTTATTTTCTAGAACAGATTTGTTAATATGCCAAAACATTAACCAAATTTTACATTCAAAATTATCACACAAGAAAATTAAAGAAATATTACGATGGCCTTGTGGCAAATCGTGTGGATATTGGTTTACAAAAGTCAAAGAATCGTATATAGCGCGGGAACTTCTAGGGTTCTAGTGAGGTTAAACATCGTCAGGAAACTTGTAATTCTCGTGAATATTTCTGGAGTATGTGTAGCCGTTTGACTGTCCGGCTGTTTTTTTTATTTGCCCCCGTAATTTGTCCCCAGTTTTTAACGGGAATAACCGTTGCCTGCCTCACTCTCGCACGGATGTATTTGTGTCGATTGCCCCGCGGGTTGAATGACACTAAAGTGGCCCTTGGGACTTAAATGTTCATGAAAGACTACCAAATGTTGTCATTTTTATGTTTGCTAATAGTAAAACTATACAATGTTATCTTTTGTTTATAAAATTAAGACTCTGGTGTAGCGTCATATTGCGCTACACCAGAGTCCGTCTTGTATTTATAGGCTCATATCTTAAAAATTAAAACTTACCTCAAGAGTTTCCATTGTTATTCACATAACATATATTATCAAAAACACAAATAATCACTAATTAATACTCACAGTTTATGAAATACCAAAAAAAAAACTTAAGAAACATCGACGTGACACACGCACTGTCAGTAACAGTCACTTTGTAACTGATTTATTTTTTGTTTTTTTCTATTATCTGGTCTTATTTCTACACATATTTTGTTCCGAGAGTTACCGAAAAGGGAAATAGATACTACACATTATGACTTAAAAAGAATGAGGCGCTTATATTTTTATTGCCCGAGATGAGACAGTAGTATGGTACCATGTCAATCAGACATCAGAAGTCGGCCATCTCAACCGGTAATTTAATGGGTAGCCTACCAACCTGCAGTAGAGCAGCATGGAGGGTTACTCTAAAAACCCTCTCTCCTATCTATGCTGCCCTGTGCCCAGTAGCTGCTACATTTAGTCTACATATTAAATTTGATCATTAAACTTTATAAATTTAGAACCTAAAATTAAATCCTTGTAATTGTCACAAGTTGGACACAATTACACATTATATAGAAAATTTGAACAAAGTCAGTTAAGTAGTGTTAGAGTTCGTTGGCGACAAATATCGTGACACGAGATTCATGTATTTAGATATATAATATATTGTAAATATTATTACTTTCTGATTATAGAACAAAAAATAGTCTTATTTTGTATATGTATCATTAACCAATAATAAATCAATTTCTTATATATGTTTAATTCACTTCGCGGTATTTATAATTTATTTTTGTTTATATTTATTTCGTGGAGCTATTTTTTTACTGCTTTATATCACTGACAGTTTCCTTCATCTAAAGGTCGTTTGTTAAGAGATTGCTTATGCAATATGACCGCCCTTACATGCTGTTGTATAAGTTTTCCTTTAATTTAGTATTTTCTTAATGTTTTCTTGTGCAATAAATAATGCTCGTCTATCTATTTTGGCTCGCCTAAATGAAGTTTTCTTTATCTCGTGTAGTCTTAAGCGTACGACAAGTTTTTTTAATACATTAAGTATTTCACTTACATTTTTATGAACATAATACATTGTTAAATCATCCTTAGAAATTTAATAGCAGTCCCTTTATATTTTTCCAATAGAAACGCAATAAACCGGTGAAATACTCGTAAAATATTATCATTTTGAAGGGACCTTTCGGCGTTAGCTTAACGACACTGGTTTGATGAGAACACAGTGGGTGTTAATGTTAATGTCTGTAATAAAATAGAGTACAAGAGTGGCATAAGAGTAAAATTGCTTTTTATCATTTGAGGTTATAGGTTCTATATTTAAGCATAAACTTTACGATTTATCGTTTCTGTGCAATTAGCAGCAGTTTTATAGATGAAATTCTGAAATTTTTTCTACCTATCCGGGGTTCTTTACAACCAAGTTGTGGGGTACGGGCCTCGAGGCAATGCTTCATTACCCGGGCTAATTTTATCAGGCATCGACGATGCCTGGTATTGGATTCTGCCCGTCATTCTAACGGGCTGGCTCCCACAAGCTTACGCCGGCGGGACTATTCAGGTCAATCCGAGTTCTGCCACTGCCGTCGATTTCACCCACACCTAGTGGTAGTGACACGAGGAGCTCACTAGGTAGTGGACGCCCAGTGCTTTTAGATCTAGGAGTTGGCTGGCAATGCCATGGAGGTGTGTATGCGGGGAGTAGTCCGCGTGGCGGAACATGCTCCTCGCCAACTGCCGGACGAACACCTCTACAGTGGGCGTCTAGATGTCACGATTCCACGTCATTCCTGACGTACCTCGGAGCTCCTACTATGAGGCGTACGCACTTATTCTGCTGGGTCTACAGCCTCTTCATCTGGTATCCTGAGCAGAAAGAGTACCAGGCAAGAGCCGCATACGTCAGTCTGGAACGGACGTAGCCACCATAGACCTTCAGTTTGCTTTGTTATACTTGACTTTGAAATCATCTAATGGATTTAATTCAAATAATTTTTACTATACACAAAATAATGGGAAGATGGTTTTGAACTACTAAACTCACTAATTTACTTATCGCGTACAACACTTACTTATTACACGTGAAATTTATATGCGAATGACTCGAAATTTAGTAAAGTGACTCCTTTTGCATAAGTATCGAATTCCCGTATTCCCATTACAAAAGTTACACAGGTGACACCGCGGTGAACGAATAGATATATTAAAACAGCATATATTATGTAGCAAAATTATTATGCAAAAATGACAGACAACTAGGTCTTATGCCACTCAATAATAAACTGTCTGACCGAAACCACCTTTCAAAGTGAATATACGAAGATTAGTAACGTAAGTAGCAACATTAACCAACACAACATTATATAAAAAAGAGATTAAGTAACTGTAGTATTATTATACGCTTGCAAATGAAAAAGAAGTAAGAAATATTCTGAAATACTTCAGGTACACATTTGGTAAAGTCCTAATGATAAAGTATTCAAATACATACATATATACCTCAAAAATATCATTTCTGAAGTGAAACTGCTTTAGGCGTATGAGAGCAAAATTTTTACGGATGAATGGCGTGATTAGCTTCACGCCACTAGTTCATGTGAAGTTTCGTTATTTACAAACAACATGTAGCATTTTATTTTGCCACTCGTCATTCAATAATTTAATATATTATTTTTTATAAAATATAAAATAAGAATATTTCATAAATTCTCTTTTCTAAATTTTAAATTCAAAAACAATCTAATATTGACACGGGCATTTTCATTTCCATTTGAGATTTCAATAAATTATTTTGATTAATTTTCGATACATTTAATATTTTAATGACATTTATATTCATTAAATTCTTAACATATCTTTAATTTTCGCTCGTAAAAAGTCTGGGAAATCTAAAATTTTAGACTTTTATAAATATAAACAAGACTTAAAAATAAGTTTGCCAAGGAAGTTTCACTTTTGACATGTGTACTTTGTGCGCACGCACTTTTAACTTTTTTTTATTCCTAGGTTAGCGCTAGACTGTGATCGCAACTGATGTTAAGTGATGATACAACTAAGATATATTAGAATCACGCTAACCCAATAAGAGGTAAATTACCTGTCATGGTTTTTACACAGCATCACATAGGAACGCAATTTTTAGGTTGATGATACGTTTTCTCTTATAAGTTGCTAAACTTAGACTCAAATAAATAACAGAGCACAATTTCCTAAATATACCCTGTTGGGAATCAAACCCAGGTACATTGTCAGCGAACTGAAACCCTAGCACCATAACACCAGATAGGCCGACAAAATCACGGGTTATTTTATATGAAGATACAACAAAAATGATTCTATAAGCTTATTTAAAAGCTAATTTCATGTAATAGCATTCGGGAATCTATCACACATACTCTATCAGCTCTTAAGCTAAAAGCTTTAAACGTATTAGCTGTCGTCAAGTAATCTCGTTACACGTCCTTATAATCCAATATCGACTGAACTCTTGCATATTAAACGGTTTCAGTTATAAATGTAAATTTGTTGGAAGTTAAATTTGAATATAAAGTATGAATCATAACTAGTTTAGTGTATTGTCTCTCTGCGTAATTCTCTCCCCCATTCTCATTAAATACTATCAATATATATTAGCATAGTTTCATGTTTTCTATTTAACCTAATATTTAATCTCCTTTTTAAATTATGATTCCTGCTTATACTTCTTATTTTTGACTTAATAATAAATTACTATTTTATTAATCTACTCAAGTTCAAATATACCACGCTTTGCGGCCTAAATGCGTTTACAGAATTTGGCCGTAAAGCAAAAAGCCGTATAAGGAGTTATTCATTCTAATACAAATTCACTGAGATCGGTTTCAAATTGGTTCAATATGTAACATAGTTTATCATTCTAAACGCATTATATTTATTATTTCAAAAATATATATATAAGAAGTATATACATTTGTACATAAAATTATAACAGACTCCAAAAAACAACATTAATCTCCAACAAAACATAAAATATGTGAATGTACACATACAGATGTACATATTTTTTTTAATGGCATTAATCTAAAATTGAAGAAGAAATGGTAACATGCAGATCACTGTCACACTGAACATGGAGATATACATCGAAAAAAAGGTTTTTTTTATCGTTATAACGCATCAGTTTAAGCCCTAAATCGAAACGTGCCCTAAAATAAAGACTAACGTTAAAGCGAAACGCCGTATAAAAAGCGGCCGTATAGCGAGGTGTGGCAATCTATAAATTTTTTTGCAAAACCCTCTTGGATGGCTCTTAATATTAATACAGTTGGTCTCCTCTGTTAATTCATTAATTAGATTACATTATTTACTAAAAGCTCACGTGAAGTATTTAAGGGTTACTTTCCATTATATAATACTAGTATCAAGAATATGTTCATAAAATGATTCTACCAGGACTGAGATGGTTTTAAAACGCTATTTACTTGAAATTTAGCATAATTATTACTTTGACAATATAAACGGTCATTAAACACGGAATTTCTCATAATTTCGCTTTATCAGGAGTTAGCAGGGCTTCATCACGGGAACAGCTATACAATAGCAGTTTACAATAAATAAGTAATGAATCTAATGTATTTACATATTTAAAATTGCGATACCGAAATCTGAAGTCTAATTAATTCGGGCAAACATTTCCCTCGAAGTTAAACATAAAATTTAACTACAAGATTTTAGGAAACTCTCAACTTTGATTGAATATTGAAATCTTAAGATGTCTTAATTGAAAACATTAGATAGAAAATTTAATTGTCTTTCCGCTATAAAGCACTTTGATATCTATAATTTCCATCGCACCCTCTCCACCCTTTTCGTTATAGAGGAAATTGAATTGATCACATTTTTTGTTACTCACAGAATGAACCGACGGGAAATAATTGATGGTCCTTTGTAGCGAGGAATTAAATGTCAAAAACAGAAGTTGACTTTGCGAATACATAGAAAATAATGTCCTTTATGTTAACTTAATTGAAGACCACGTTCCATAGACATCCAAGATACGATAATAGCGGACCTTAAACCAATGTGATACCCATTTCAGTGGAATAATTATTAGTTAACTTGTGTGTCACACATTATATACTCTATCTAATTGGAGAGCTTTATTATACACATAAAATTGGAATGTTAAAAATAGGAATATTTTACAGACATACGAATTAAATAATATCATATTACTCTACCTTTTTTAATACTAAAGACTATTCGAGGATGCATCACCCCATTTACCTAAATAACGTGAAAAATCAGAATAATTCTATCGTTTGTATTCATACATACAACATTCGTGTGCAATTTTATTTTTCTTAAAGGCATAGTATATTTTGGCGCTTTTAATAGAGTCAAATTAGCAGCGGAAAATAATTAGCGCAAGCTCATATGTATGACATACTTTTCTGGCATAGGATCACATCAATTTATAATAATTTTTACTATCATCATTTTCGTCAATTGCTCAGCGAGTCGAATGACACTAAAGTGGCTCTTGGGACTTAAATGTTCATGAAAGACTAAAAAATGTTATGATTTTTATGTTTGGTAATAGTTAAACTATACAATGTTATCTTTTGTTTATTAAATTAAGTCTCTGATGTCACGTCATTTTGCGCTACACTTTGAGATTTTCATTGTTATTGACAAATTTAACAAAACTCAAATTTAATTACTCACAGTGTATAAAAAAAAATACCACAAAAAACTTCATGACTTTCGATGCGATACACGCACCGTTAGTAACGGTTACTTCGTAGCTGATTTATCTTATGTTTTTTCTATGGGCTGATGCTAATTGCACATATTTTAGTACGAATAAGTTACTGAGAAGCGAAATGGTAGACATTACGACTTAAAAAATAAAGAGATGCTTATATTTCTGACTGCCCGAGTTGAGACAGAACTATCGTATCATGTCAATCAGTAGTTGGCATGGACATAGGTTAAATATTCGTTCTCGTACTTTCCCATCATCGCATTGTCTGTGCTTGCTCTCTCTCAGGTCGTGTCGGATTGCTGTGCTATCGAATATGGCACCATTATGAGAGTGAAGGAATAGAGACTGCACTTATTAACACTCGCGAGTGCATATGCACTGTGTCTGCCAAAACACAGTTGAGTACCGTGGTGGGTCTATACTTTAAAAACCCTCTCCTCTAAAACTGAGGAAGCTTGCATCCAGCAGTGGAACGGTAATAGGCTGCTTCCTGTCTTTTAAAGTGAAGATGATGTATTGTTTTTGTTATATCTCTATTGGATCAGGTACCGTTTTCGGTGAATGCTCTAACAATTATCTTCATTGTCGTCGTCGTCGTCGCTTCAACCGATGGACGTCCACTACTGGACATAGGTGCCATAGATGCCCACAAGGCCCGATCTTGAGCCGCTTGGCTCCAGCGGCTACCGGCGACCCTCCTTATATCGTCGGTCCACCTTGTGGGGTGTCTTCCTACACTGGGTCGCCATTTCAGCACCTTCCGGCCCCAACGTCCATCGATTGGTCGGACTATGTGCCCCGCCCATTGCCACTTCAGGTTCGCGATTCGACTATGTCGGTGACTTTTGTCCTGCTACGGATCTCCTCATTTCTGATTTGATCGCGTAGAGAAACTCCGAGCATAGCCCTCTCCATCGCAAGCTGATTGACTCTGAGCTTTCGAATGAGGCCCATAGTCAGCGACCACGTTTCCAATCCGTAGCTAAGCACTGACAACTTGCACTGTTCGAAGACTTTAGTCTTCAGACACTGAGGGATATTGGACGAAAACGTCTTCCGGAATTTCCCGAACGCTGCCCAACCGAGTTGTATTCGGCGGTTGACCGCTTTCTCGAAATTGAACCTACCTATTATCTTTATATTTGAACCAATCTACACGTAACATTGACAGATAACATACTTAAATCTACACCAGTAATCATAAAAACCATAAAAGTTTATCGCAAATAGACAGCCAAACAGACGTAATAAAGACCTTTGTTTTACTAATTTCAATTACTTTTAGTAACAAATTATAAAATGTTTTTATACTGAAACGAAAATTCAATATAGATAGATAGATAGTACACTTTAATGGAAAACACAAAAAAAGAATAATACAATTACTTCACTTAAATAATCTTAGGTATAGGGAGACCGCCAGAGAAAGGAGAGAGAAGTTAAACGGCATTTGTAAATAAAAAGACATACGTATATGACTCAAAATATATACGTACATACATAGCATCACGCCTCATTCCCATAGGGGTAAGCAGAGACCACATCCTTCCACTTGCCACGATCCTTTAATACCTCCTTCGCTTTTTTCATTCTCATTAAACCTTTCATACAAGTTCGTCGGTTTAAAGTACTCTTGACCTGGCCCTTATTTAAAATTTCCAGAATTTGGTCCAAGAACGTTTGCCTTGATCTTCCCCTTCCAACTTTCCCGTTCACTCTTGACTCATAAATCCTTTTAGTCAGTCTACTCTTATTCATTCTCTCTGCGTGCCCAAACCATCTAAGCATACCTTTCTCAATTTTAATCACTATTCCCAACGCTCTCATCTTTACCGCATTTATTACATACCCAACTTACTTCAAATACTTTTACAATATGTAAGAGTACGCATATCGTAAAATAGTCGATATATATTGCGTATTTCAAGTAGTCCTGGCAACTAATCTTGAATATAATATTCCGATGATAGATTTCATGTTTACTTTGGTAAATTGGATGGAAATCGGGGCTTGTTTGAGCAAACTCAAGATCGTTTCTGCTTAATATCAATAAGCATATAATATCATGTTTATTTAGACATCTCATTAAAACTGTGAAATACTATATATATTATGAGAAATATTGTCAAACGAATAGGTAAACCAAAATATAAGAATTTCATGTAAATGTAAGTGATTTCTAAAACTCCTAAATAATTGCCATTGCCATGCTTTCCGCTAAAAAGAATTATTATTTCAGTTAAAAGTGGCAGGATAAATTACTTATTAATAAAATTATTTTGCTGTATTTAATTTCTGTTATTTTCTGTATTAGTGTGTTAATAGCGTGGTACTATCTATCTGAGTTTAACTGTTATATACCTACTCCCTCTCTGTAAAACGTATTATGCCAAAATCACATCAGAACGTAGTGATATTTGCAATAATTAACAAATATTGACATATTCAAGTATGAGAAGGCTCCATTTAAAAAATGAATGTTTTGTTTCAGTAACCTCTTAAATAAAAATAGAAAAAGGAATGTAAAAGTATGAAGACTAGCGACGTGACCACTTCGCGCTTTATATATTATATCTCTTAGTGGAAAATTTAGTGTCCAAAGTACTAGTTTTAAGTAGAATCCAATGTTATTATATAAGTGTAGTTTGTTTACCAAATATCCATAAAATGCAATAGAAATAAAGCATAAAAATATTACGTAAATAGTTGAGCTTGTGATAGCACTATCATACGTTTTGAGACACCTTTTTATATATTAACCAACATTAAAGTACTTACCTAAAAGTGTACGTGGTTGCAGGGTCACACATCCAGTGTGGATGTATTCAATGAGTTGACGAAAAACATCAGGTTCAAACTCTTCGATGATAAGTGTCTGATGCTGCTGCGAAGATGGCTGTTGCAGAAAAATAAAGTGTTAATAAATTTTGACAACAGCAAGATAAAATTGCGTAGAATTATTGAGAAGTAATATAAACCCGATAGCAACTTGCACGAACTTGTTAAATTTATTACATAGAAAACCTTTAAATTATTTCAAGAAATTCACAATTTTACGCAAATACATTGATTAATTAAATGTAATTGATAAGTCAATATTTGAACAAACTACATTAACATCAAGTAAAATGTATTTTAACTTGAGTGGATGCTTACAAAAGTATTTTATTAACGATTGGATATTTGAACGAGATATATATAACAGAGAGTGTAAGCTTATTGTAGGAAAATCTAGGAAAAATCAACAAAAGAATATTTTTCACATTAGTCAAATGTTTGATATAAACGTATAATTATGTTTCTGAAAAGTTTTAATAAATTCAAGATTAAAATCTGAATAAGAAGCGTTTGTGCTCAAATAATATAAAGCACAAATAATATCGCATGCCAATTGCCACAGTGTAAAAACAGAAGTTATTGCTGAAATAAAGTACATAGAAAAAGTCGTTATACTTGTGATGTAATTTGAAAAAAATCAATGACACCATGCAGTTTCATATTTACAATAACTTTTGAAATTAAATTGACCAAAACAGTTTGCAACTACGCTAATAATGTATTGTGTAAAAGTGATAGAATCCACAAATTAACACCAAATAATTCAACCCATTGTACAACTTTCCTACGACACCGTCAATTTTGAATTACCTCTTGAATTGGAGCCAATTGTTGCGCGAAAGTTGACCTCTGTAGTAAACATAGTAAAAATATTTTTTGTTAAAATTTAATGAGGCGTACTTGAGTAGTGTTTCCAAAGAATGTCCCCTAACAAAACAAACGTATATAATATTTCATTGGATCGAAATATAAGACGAGTTCATTATCGTTACATCTGTGAGACTACATATAAAACTGAATTTGTAATGCCCAATTTTAAATGTAAAACAATTTGAATGTATTTGCCTGTTTGATAACATAACCTGCTTTAAATTTACCTTTCGTCGTCGCTTCAACCGATGGACGTCCACTGCTGGACATAGGTCTCACAAAATGATGCCCACAAGGCCCGATCTTGCGCCGCCTGGCTCCAGCGGCTACCGGCGACCCTCTTTGTGTCATCGGTCCACCTTGTGGGGGTGCTACCTACACTGCGCCGACCGGTGCGGGGTCGTCACTCCAGCACCTTCGGGCCTCAACGTCCATCGGTTCGTCGGACTATGTGCCCCGCCCATTGCCACTTCAGGTTCGCGATTCTTAAGGCAATGTCGGTGACTTTGGTTCTGCTACGGATCTCCTCATTTTTGATTTGATCACTTAGAGAAACTCCAAGCGTAGCCCTTTCGATCGCACGCTGAGTGACTTTGGACTTTTGTATGAGGCCCATAGTCAGCGACCACGTTTCGGAGCCGTAGGTCATCACTGGCCACACGCACTGTTCGAAGAGCTTTGTCTTCAGGCACTGACGGATATTGGACGAAAAGAGATGCCGTAATTTACCTTTACACAAGTTTAAATGAAATGCCAGGTACAATATACAAAATGTATGAAAACATGAAAGATTATTTTACAGATAAAGACTTTATTTTTGTTGTAGATGAAAGCTCAATGTCACACATTGTTACGTTATAAGTAAACTTTCATTTCTTTTCGTTAAAATTAACCTTTCAAAGCGATGGTAGATTGATTACCAACAGTTAAACTTCATCGAGAAAGTATTAAGTTCATAAGTGTTAAAAGCTTTTCAATATATATTATTTTCAATTGTGCAATTTCCAACAAAGTTATATATTTTTCATAATTTAAAGTATAAGTTTATGTTAGAATTATATTTTTTTTTAGATTTTTTGTTACACGACGTAAGTAAACTTTAATTAATCACCAAATAGCCCGTATAAAGCACTCGTGCGTGCCTCCATGTTATCTTGGGAATATTTAATCAATTAAACGGATGGATAACTTTCAAATATTAGTAAATTGTTGATTATATATTTAGATATTATTGAGGTGGTATTAAAGGTCCAGTGAACAACAAACATAGTGACTTATGAATTACCTGTTGAGCAGCGTTTTGGAGGTTAAGAAGGGGTTCTGATGAACGCTTCAAGAATAAGCGCAGCTTGTTCTCACGAGGTGCTGGCTCCTTCTTCCTTTGAGGACTTGGGGCTTGGTAAAGCATCTTTTGAAATACCCTGTCACATTTACGAAAGTAGTGAATGATAAAAGAATTCTGTCATTAAGCTTCGTTTATACCTAGATGACATGGGAATATAGAGAAACACATTCTTAGTAAGAGACTACGTCACAAGAGGATAATATACATAGGTCAAATTTTTTTGGAGATCTCGTATCAAGTCATAATATTTTCTTTATATATCCGGATTCCTAGGGACTATACAGAAAATCGTTAAAAAGTAGCGTCTCAGGCTCCGACAATCTGTATACCAAATTTTATTTAAATCGGTTCAGTGGATTTGCCTTGAAAGAGTAACAGATAGGCAGAGTTACATTCGCATTTATAATATTAAGTAAGGATTATTGTGTAAAAAAGATTCCAAGCAATTTATCTTTAATAAGTAAAAATTAAGCCTTGCCACGTGGACAATAATTCTTACACTACACAAGAGCCAATTTTACCTCAAACGAACATTACATCACCGAACGTGACGGTTCAGTCTCATTCAATACCTATAAAATACAACGAACATCTAAAGAAGTTATGTGTGGCGAAATGTATTAAGAAATTATTAATAGTATTAAATTTTATTCAGTTTCTATAAAAGAAAATGTTTTGTTAAACTTTATTCACATGTGCAAAGTCCTAGCTTGAAAGCGTTTCAGCACTTAACGTAGAAAGTATTTAAATTCACGCACACTTGAAGAGAAGACGTATTTACGAACCCCTTAAAACCTTTCAGTCATGAGTGTCGGCTCTTTTAAAAGGGTCAATTTTAAACACCTTATAAATTTTCACCTAACCTAACACATCTTGACAGTTATAATACTTTTGTCTCTTATTATAGTCATAGGCAGAATATATACATCCGTTTTAAGTTTATTTCTATATACATAAGTACTTTGTTAGAATCCATTAGAAGATTTTGTGTAACCGATAATAAAAATCAAAGAAATGAACAAAGTATCAAATCACATCATATTATTTCATTGTACAACAGTTAATTTTGTTAAAAAACTAATTAATTATCGCTGTCGCGTCTAATTTTGCACAAGCTCCGTCGCTTTAAGGTTATCTAGATGTAATTGCCGATTAATAAGACCGCCTACCTGTACATTTGTTTGCATAAACCTTGTCTATACATAATTTGTAATTCTGTTTTTTAAAGCTGTACAATAGAGTATATTAGAACAACAAACTCAACCGCGTATCTTTTTTATTATCAACGTTGTTAACTTACGACAGTTTCATTTATTCCCACGCTTTTTTAACGTTTGAGTAATCATTTATCATAAATTAAAATTATAATAATATTTTAAATAAGTTTTATTTTAAAACATGTTTTCTTTGGTTCTCAATTAAATTTTTAATTATTATTCTGTTTCATTTACGTTGGTTATTTTAATGAAGTGATTATGTGAAAATTTTGAAGCACGACTTTGTGATCATTTTTTTTTAGTTTCTTGGAAATAAGTTTATAGTTGTTATGTATTGTTAGCTAAGAAAGCCTCTAAGTTTTTAAAATAAACTACAAGCCAAGTTACATAACGTTTTTTTTATGTTATTAAGGTATTTTAATGGAAAGTAATAAATGTTGAAGACTTTTTTTCTTTAGTCTCACATTTTTAAATGTGGGCCAACAATTGTTGTTTTAATAATGACGAATAGCCAATATTTAATCGTTTTTAAAAATCAATAAAACAAATAAGATTTCTTTTTGTACTTTTCCGTAATAAATATTTGAATCCTCAATTGAGACTTAGTTTGAAAAAAGGTTATAAATTATGATTACTCAAAATGATTCTTTTTTGCATAATACATATTAGGGTTTAAAATAATGCAAATAGTCACCCCTGACACCTTCTAGTGAGAATACACCACATCTTCTAGATTTAATGACAATTTATTTTCATTTCATTAGAAGTAATCTAATATATAAAATTCTCGTGTCACGGTGTTAGAAGTTGTACTCCTCTGAAACGGCTAAATCGATTTTCGTGATTCTTAACGTGCATATCAATGAGGGTGGAGAATCGGATATCTATTTTTTATACATTTAAAAGTGATCCAACCCTAAATTTTTATCTGTGTATCACCAACCACTATGTTTTTATAGCGTTAATAGTTTTATATGGCAAAACAACGTTCGCTGGGTCAGCTAGTATTAATAAAAAGATCAAATAGCTTTATATAGTCTATACGGTAATAAATGCTGTGTTATGTATGATCACCTGCTTCTAGCCGCTAGTACTGCTTTGACAGCACATACAGGCTCTCGTGTGTCTCCAACAAGAAAAGTCACGTCACAAAGCTCTGGCATAGAGGCAAGGAACTTCATATCTTCAGCAAGGCCTGACTTGTTCTCAAATGTACTGAGGTCAGGCTCGGCCTCCATTGCCACAAGAGCTCCGCTTCGCATTGACGACTGAAAATTAATGTTTTATTAAAATATATAATACTTAAATGCCCCGCATAGCTTCCAACCCCGAGGTAATCTTTAAAAACGGTTTTCATCGCGATAGAGGTCATTTTGCTGATCTTCCAATTCCAATTCCAGTTAGTGGAGATCTCGAGATAAATGATTAACTCTTCACTTTTATATTTAAAAGTTTTTTTGATTGTTAAGTCGTTTAGTAGATTATTGACACACGTGTCTAATAATAGAATAATTCCTAAACGTTCCTAATCGATAAAAAAAGTACGTAACAATCTATTAATGTCCCACTGCTGGACACTCGCCACTTGACTTATACGAAAGACAGTTTAGAGCGTAGACCCACCAAGTTGCTTTTTTTTACTGATGACAGGGTAGCGTTTGACCGTGATTACCACCTGATGGTAAGTTATGATACAGTCTTGGTTTATAACGGACATAGTTATTTAGTTATAACTTAAGGTAAGGATGCTGCTGTTTTATGCTTCTGTTCCCACAACGTTAATTCCCAATCCAAGTGATATGGGAAAAAACGATATTACTGGTCGGGTACCAAATAGTTTTGGAGATTTCCTTATGAGAAAATGAGTAAATGTTTTTTGTTTGAGTGACTGGAGTACTCTTTAACTACTAGACCTATTCTTATGTGTTTAGGTGAATTCAACAACGATATAGTTTGACAACGATATAGTTTCGGTGCGGAATTTCTCACTACATCGATGTTAAAATTACGTAGATGAACAACTACTTTATTTATATAATTAATTCATTTTCTTTACACGCTTAAAAAATCCCGTCTCCATTTATTGATTGAGCCACAACGAAGCCTGGTAAAATTCAGCTATTATAAATAAAACGTAATCTAAATCATATATTAAAAATATGCGATGAGTGTCATTATATTATAAAAAAAGTTTTTTCAATAACTTGCAGTATCAATTGTAGAAAAGAATGCTTAGTTCACTAAAATAAAAGATTCAATTTATTGGACCGTCGGACGCTGTAATTGAATTCATGTCGACCCTGTTTCGAGGATAACTAAACTAGAAAGAAAGAAAAGAAGTTTTTAAAAGCTAACAGGTAAAGTTCTTTCTTATTCTTTTATACGTCAATCATAAAAAATGTAATTAGCAACTTCAGAAGGCTTTTTAATCTCTCAAAAGAATAGTTAAATATACAAAGCTAATGCCAACCACGAATAAAAAAAAATTGGGTTATAGATATAAGTTTCATGATTCATAGCAAAGTTTTTTGGAATAAATTTTATGAAAAACTATATAGGATCGTAAAAAATATCTAGGAAATTTAGGTTAAATAAATATTTCTCGAAGAATTTATTATTTTTATTTATAAAAATATACAAACGAGAAATAATATTTTAAATGTCAATTCTCGATATGCTTGACAAGTTAATACTTCAATTTGACCTGTCTTCTGTTTAATTAAGGGTTTTAGATAATTGAACAATTAGATTATATAATTTATTTATACAGGGTGGCCCAAAAAAAAATGTATTTAGAGGATCGATTAAAAAAAAGTAAGCCGTATATTGAAAAAAAAATTATTAATGATTAAAATACACATTATAGGAGTTTATTTCTTAATCAGTCATTGAATCTAACAGTAAAATTACTATTAAGTAAAAGATATATCAGTTCTATTTGTAATTATTTGGCTAAATGTATATGTTTATAATAAAACCTTATAAATCAATAAACGGTTACATTAACAATAATCTTTCGTATTACAAAAATATTTTACTAAATTGTTACAAAAATAATGCATCGTGTAAAAATTTACTTACTTCGTCTAAGCTAAAATGTCTCGTTATTGTAATATCCATTTTTGAATACACAAATAACTTTTCCCAAATTCAATTCAACTTTTATAAGCGACTTTCTACAGCGAAGCCCAAATTGCGACTGACAGTGGGAAATGAAAGGGAAGCATGTCGCCGAGTAAAATGTAAATGCGTGTGGTTTAAACTATAAGCGATTAATGGGTACTGTATTTTTTCGGAGAACAAAACATACTAGCTGATAAAAAACAATGTAGCTACCTATTTCGACGGCCTCGCTGGCGCAGTGGTGCGAGTACCCGCTTTGCTACCAGAGACCCTGGATTCGATCCCTGGTAGGGCGAATTTGGAAAATTGAATTTTCTAATTTGTATGAGTCTGGACTAGTCTAAGGTTTCGGTCATGGCTAGTAACCACTCTACCAGCAAAATCATTTCACCCAACAAAGAGATTTATATTCCGGTACGACGCTATGTAGAAACCATAAGAGATATTGGAGAGTTTCCAATTTAGACTGTATCAAAATTTACTATCAGGTGAGATCACAGTCAAGTGCTAAGCTCTCAGCAATAAGTCTTGCCTTAAATGGACATAGGTATTTATATAGATACAACTTTTATGTTTCCTTTTTTATTTTTATAAGGAAAGGATGCTGTTCTTTCGTATTCTTATGTATAAGTTATATTATAAAATATTTAAATAACAGAGCGAGGTATGTCGATAAACCCATGCAATGGTTTAGCAGAATTAAATGAAGGTTATTAGTACTGTATTTGTTACTTAAATTGGAAAAAAATGTATTATCAAGTTTAGTGACTAAATAAATACGCCAGGCTCTCTTCACTTGAGAGAAAGTAATGCAGGAACTGAAAATGCAGGCGTTGAAATGTCGACACTTCTAGCTGAAAGCCGCTGAAGGAAGTCCAATAATGAAAAGAAAAACTGTAATTAGGACGTCTTTGTAGCGGTCTCTAGACAGACTCTGAGTAGTTTAAAGTAAAGTAACTTTTGACCTACATCTTTCAATACAACAGTATTATATATATATTTACTTCTAACATGGCAGATTATGAATTATGGCAGAAGAAGTATAAAATTTAACTAAATCCAGTAGAGATGAGCGCGTTGAGAAATATGAGTGGATTAAAACTGAGTGACAAAGTAAAAAATAGTATGATAAGAGGACGTTGTGGTATAAAAGAAGACTTAGTATCTAAAATTGAGAAAGGTATTTTTACATGATTTGGGCACGTGGAGAGAATGGATGAAAGGAGACTGACAAAAAGGATTTAGGAGTCAAGACCCGAGATCAAGGCCGAATGTGCCTAGAGCGAGTCCAGGGCATTTTACTCTAAACCGACGAAGTTGTTTGAAAGGTTTAGTGATAATGAAAGAGGCGAAAGAGATATGCAATGATCGTGGCATGTGGAAGGACATGGTCTCTGTCTACCCCTATGGGAATGAGGCGTGATGCCATAAAATAATAATAAATAAAATAAAATTGCTTTATTTCAGGTTTCGGCACATGGAAACAATTACACATGAAATAAATAAAATATAAAAACGCAAATAGATAAACGAAAAAGAAATTTCACAATTAAATAATATAAAATTAAATTTAGGCAAATTAAAAATAAAAGGTAAAATCAAAATTATAGTTAAAAGTAAGATAAACTAAAATTGAAATTCTAAAAAGATCCTATTTTATATTCATCGTCTGATGCATTCTCAACCAGTTACGAAAGGACACAGTAACAGGGGATGCCTGAGCAACGGTTCCAATGAAACTGTATGTATGTACTTCTAACAGGTTAGAGCTTGCCCGTGATTCCATTTGACGGTACATGTTGGGAAGTACTAAGATGGTAGCCCTTTAACCTGGTAAGTGGTAATTTACGCTTAATAGTTTCTATTCGGCATCGTACTGAAATGCAAATAACGTTTGGCAGCAGATTTTTGTTGTTAGTATAGCATTTAACAACAACCGAAACCAATACTTGTTTGAATATATAATTTCTGATATTTGCCCTGCTGGTAATATTTATATCGACCAACTAGCGCTTAATATTTTGTTTGCATATAATTGGCAATTATATGCATAGATGATTGTAATACAGAAGTCTTTGAAGCGGTCTCCTACAGACTTCAAGTAATTTAAAGTAAAATTATTCTGATGTAGATTATTGTCCATTCAAAAGTAAATTTCACTGCAAAATATGCTAACTTTGAATTGAAATTTTTCATAAAATATTAATTGCATTCCAATAACAAGTTAAAGTAAGCTATAACGAAGTACATTTTTATTGCTGACAGGTTGATGCTTGTCTTAATCTGATAAGAGGTACTTTACCTTTTCATAATTTCTCTTCAGCATCGTATCGGAATGCAAATTTTTAGCTTGTCAGCAAAAATTTACTAGACTTGATCAAAGACAACTAAAGTTTGACAGTAAGCGTAATACGATTTCCTGGATTTATCCAGCTGGATATGTCCAACTCTATTAGAGAAGCGAGTTCTCACATCAAAATGCTAGACCATTAGCTCAAAAAAAGAAATACATATTTATATTTTATAATTTTCTGTTAAGCTAGGTTTCCAGACTATTGTTTTAAATGAAGTTTAGCCGTCTTTTAATGGTATAATATTTAGTTATTATTAAGTTAAAAAACATGATTAATGTATACAAAATTGATTCGAAACCCCTGATAGTCGAACCCTATAAATTAGGAACAGAAAAAGAGAAAAACACAATACTTCTTCAGTTTGTTAAGAAAACATTATATTCATTTGATATTCATAAAGAATCAATCGAAGCGGTGAGATTACTGTATACTCATGTTTTATATTAATATACTTTTATTGATGCTGCACAACACATCTATTTGCCAATATCGATTTTATGGGAAAACAATGGACGCTACATTAACTGACCCAATATTTTGGGTGTATATCAAATTATACCATATAAAAGTAAGCTATAATCGCTTTTCCTCAAAAGCAATATTGTGTGTTAAACAATCGCATGTTCTCGAAAGAATAAACGGTACAAAACTACGCTTACACCAGGCTTACTAGGAATCAATGTGATGAATTATTAAATGTCATATTATAATCTAATTATACGGTAAATACGTCGATTGAATATAAAGACCAGCCATGAACTTTTAGTTCAATAATCTTTCTTAACTGTATTTACTGATGCACCGTCTACGATGTTAAAATGCTCCACCCACGCATATCGTCTGGAGTAACGCCCACGCTAAATGTCTAAACACCTACTTCAGCCGCGTCACTATAAATAAACATAAAACCACAATACGTACCTGTTGATATAAAACACTAAAAACCCCTTAATCACCGTTATAAGTATTACAATTTCATGAAAGAATTCATTGACAAATCTTTTAAGAATCGGCAAAAAAAAAACAGTATACGTAATTATTTGATAGAGTTTAGTTTTTCGTTGAATATACTTTGCACACTACACTTGGCATCTACAGCTAGTTTATATCATTTAAAATAATATAGAAAAGCTTTAAATTGAAGCTTCACATATTCTATTACATTTAGTCTACTGATTGTACACAAGTGATGAACACTGATACGCATGCGTGAGTTCAACGCGCATGCTTGCGGTTATCATCAATATAGCATGAAGCAACAGAAGGTCGGATGCTTTTCAATGGATGAAGGTTAACATGAATGAGCCGAATAACATTTTCGTATCAATGTTATTATGGTACAGTTTGAACTATAACATTGTAAAGACCCGTTTGTCATTCATTAAGTTACAGGTTTCATTATCAAACTCCAGACACCTTTACTGACGCAAAAAAAACGCGTAAGCTCACCAAATACAAAGCTTTTGAGATTTTAGAAACAATCACATTGTTTTATCTTTATTAGACCTGTATACCTATCATATTTTCAAAGCAATTATTTAAATAATTATCCATGAATATGTATTGAAAGATGAAGAATGCAAATGTATTTACATAAAAGTTTTCGCTATATTAAAACTAGAACAAACTTTATTCAAACATCAGAATTATTGACTCGAACAACAATTTGATTGACATTTGATAACAAATAAATAATAATACTAAAAAGATTTTACATTTTATATACGTAAATTAACTATATCTAAATATTTACGTCTATTTAAAAAAAAAAGAAGCCAGTAACTTATTTTTTTGTTTGACGTTTTGTTAGCAAGTATTGTATGTAATTGTAATTAAATTTCTACGAATTAAAATATATTATAGTGACATCTAGACCTGTTCTTGTGAACTCATTTGTATTTCATTTGAAAAGTGCTACACTGACAACATAAACAAAGACGAACCTAACCATGGTTGTTGTTCAGAACCTATTCTGTAGATGGAGCTATAATAAAATGAGCTTCTATCACAATTTTCAAGAGTATTTTCTTTTTATTACTCTTTATTGCACATTAATAAAATACAAACATTTTAAAACTTACAAGTAATAGAAACAAATGTACAAAAGGCGGTCTTATCGCTAGATAGCGATTTCTTCCAGATAACCTTTGAGTTTAAAAAGACGTAAGTAAAACGTTGGATAGGCAATAGCATAAACATACATACAAATATTTACACACTATTACACATATAATGCAATATACATATATAAATACATATATATATATATGTCGGAGGGCAGATATCTGTGGAACGCTGGCGCCATCTATCGGCGTCGACAGAGTCAATGGTGGCAGTCCGGCGGGAGTCACTCGACAGTTATCGAGTAGCGCTCGATCGCAACAGTCAACTGTTGAAACTGTCGCGTTCCTAGCTATTAGTGTTAATGAGTTTGTGTAAATTGATATCGGGAACATTAAGTGATTGAACATTATAAACAGAGTTATTTAATACAGTGTTTGATTGCACCAACAATACCCATGAACGCCCACAGAATAAGAAATTAAATAATGGATCTAATTAATAACGATGTCGGCGGAGAACCCTACGCCCCTGTGTTTTATGTTTCTCCGTTCTCTCTTATTCTCCGACATCAGAAGTGGGATCAATGTTGGTGCGAAATGATAAAAAGGGCAAAACATACGTTTGTGCTATGTTTGGAAAACTGAATTAAACCATGTAAGCACTGATCGAAGACCTGCAAGGCAATCTACCGGTCCAGGGTCGAACATGGTCCCTGACAAGAAAAATACCGGCGAGAAATCGTGGTTTGCGGCGGCTGAATTGTTTTCTGAAAATACCCTACGTGGCGGTCGTTTTGTACTGGCCGGCAGTGGGGCGCTTTGAGTGAGGCTTCAACGTTTTGAGTTTGCTGTGATCTGGTGAGTCGTCCAATGTACTAGATTTTAGAGGTGCTAAACTAACTTTTGTAAAATTTCTGTGACATGTTACGTTGGTGTCCGGGGCGGCGTGCGACGGCGAGCGGCCGCGATGGGGACCGAGCGGCGGCGGCAGCCGAGCGACGCCGAGTGCGGCTTCGGGCGCCGAAAGACCGCGATGGTGGTGCTAGTCGCCTGAGTGACTATTGTCACGCCCGAGCGATATCGTGGGCGGCCGACAGCGCAGGCCACGGCCGAAAAGTGGCGAGTTGTCGCATATGGGTGAACCAATTTGTTTTTTTACTTACGATTTTGACGCTAAATGTTCGTAAAGAAATTTCACAGTCAAGTTTAATGGCGAACGTTTTAATTATATCGTTGCTATGTCTACTATTTATCAAAACGATTAATCAGTACGGAGTAGATTCTCACGTACCCCGTATTGTGATTAACGCCTACTACCTTCAAGTCTAATATGTTTTGTCCAATAAATATTTCCAAAGTGACTTCAAGATAGATTACGAGATTTAAAATCCAGGTTTAGCTATAAACATGTTTACGATAAAGCTTTGAAGATTTTTAATGTAAATTCGGTGAATAACGGTAGCGCGCGGAAATCGGATAAGTCGAAAGTTTAGCAAACGTTTAGAAAATCTAGGGCTTTCTGATTTTATTTATCACAGGCCTACCGGTGACACGTTTACATACAGACAAGTTTAAAGTTCGAGTTGATAGATCCGAATCGTAGCGTACAGAGAAGACCATATCTAATGGCTAATAATCCAACTACTTCTGCTGTACCTCCTGGAGGCACACCATATGCCTCCAAAACCAGTTTACGTAAAGAATAGACCTTGTAGGTATCATTGAGGCGGGAGATGCTAGTTTTGCGATTGATTTTCTTAATGTGATAGGCGATGTTGAGACAATGTTTAAGTATTCGTCGAGCGTATTCAAAAAAGTTCTAGCAGATAACAAATTATGACCACAACCGACAGCATCCACTTGACTTATTCTAATCAAAAGGATATATGACCGCAGAAATGACTAAAATGAATTTATAGTGTTGTAAATAATTCAGTTTCTTTAAAGAACCTATTAAAATAGTAAAATTAAGAAGTTAAAAAAAAAAAAAAAAAAAAAGAAGTTGTTGTCGATAGGCGAACTTAGCGTTATTAACGATCACGTAAAAGACCTTTTAGGAGCGAATATTGTCAACCATCGCTTCTCTCAATTTGCTAGCCCTACTTTACTTGTGTAGAAGCATGACTGTTTTCAGACCACATTTGTTTTGACTATTCATTTAACAGTAACCCCGACCGTTACCCACTTCCGTTGATCACTGGATATACTTATCAGCGTCATAGAGCCGACTACTTTACTAAGCTAGATTGTGCTAAGACATTTTATTTAATTCTCTTCCCATTTCTCGCGTTAGTGAAGAGTTCATAGAAAGTACTGCTTTCATAAAAAAAAAAACGAAAGTCAACACGAATTTCTGACGATGACATTTGGTTTGTGGTGTACAATTTCAGTGTTTCAAAGTAACTATTACGAACGCGGTAGATGGTCTCCCTCATGACTATGTAATAGTGTATGTTGATAAAATTTAGATTCATTCTTCCGATGTAGTCGGGCCTAGATCTATTTAATGCTGTACTGGAAGCCCTCACTAAATTCGGTTCCTCTTTGAACATGGAGAAATGCTCATAATGAAGGTAGAGTTCTTGGGGTTCGAGGTGGTCTTGGGTTTCGAGGTAGAATCTTGTCAGATTTAATTAAATATCAGGAGACTAGAGCATCTTTTGTCTTTACCGCCCTCTGAGACTGTAACTCTCTTTTCTTAAGTCATTAGGTTTTAATGTCAAGTACAAATGAGGTGAACTTATGTGGCACGTTGATTTCTTTTAACGAAACCCCCCTAACGTCAGATCAAAGTTCAGTAGAGTCACGTGCACTGTTAAAATGCATTGACATGACAGACAAATGAAAGTACCAACTGGTTCCAAGCTGTACAGCAACGCGATGTAGTAATTTCTAAAGTTATAAAAGACTTGCAGGATGTTAGTTAGTTGATACTGCCGCTAGGACGTACATACATCGAGACACAGAAACAATTGGCATCCGTACATGGTGGACATCCCGCAAGTCCGCACCACTAAGAAGTGAAAAGCCTTGCCGGCTTCCGTTTTCCCAGACTCTTACGATCCAGGTATTTTCAAAGTCAGAGTGAATAGGCGCCTCTTAGGCAAGCGCGGTCCACCTTAGGCTGTATCTACACTTAACATCAGGTGTGATAGCAGCCAAACGCATGGTTATCAATCATGGAAAAAATATAGGTCGCATTCTATATCTTAAAAAAAAAAAAAAAAAAAAAAACCAAATTAATAACAGCTCGAAATGCTAACCTGCTTTCAATCTTGCCATGATTACCACGTACTCTACAATGGTCAGTAGTAAATGATTTTCGTAGTTTTATTTTCTTGGTGCCTTCAAAAAAAATAATTGTAACAAAAACAAAATTAAATAAATTTACAGAATAATAATTGGAATGAAAAAATTATGGTTTAAGTAGTTTCCAATTCGTTTCGGATTTCGGGGTTTGTAAAAGCCATTGGTTGAACTGACAGACTTGGACATCCTAATTGGTGGTGGAATATGGTGAGAAATGTAATGACCAGTATTTTTCTTACTACAAGGTTTAAAAAAAAAAAGGCCTGAACTTATGTAATGTTTTAAGAGCGGCATAGCACTTAGTTACTTTTTGCTGAACATGTTCTTGAAACCGTAGACCACTGACAAATAAAAGACCCAGATTACGAACCGTTTGGGAATCTTGATTTAACGGCCCCAACGATAATAGATTGTTTATTTAGTAGAACTGTGTTAACTTGTTTTGTTGTTCCTAGAAATAAATAAGTGCATTTTTGTGAATTCAGTATGAGCCCGTTAGACCATTCTTTAATAGAGGCTAGATCGTTGTTAAGCTGTTGTGTACATAGCTGTAAATTAAAAATGGATGTTGAGTTCGGACTAATAAGTAATTGCGTATCATATGGACTAAGCACGAAAATAACCGAAAGGCTATTAGGTTTTTACTGATTCCTGGATGTGTCACAATACTTTAGAAATTATTTGGATAGCTGCGTTACTTTTAAAGTTGCGAAGACTCATTCTGTAAAGGTTCTATTCGAATTGCATCCTTTATCTAAGGTGGCTTGTGCCATTCAGTGCATATAAACGCGACGGGTAAACTTAGTGGAAGGAACGATAAGAGGTCAATAGTGATTGTTTTAAATGGCGATTTTCCTCACGATAAACATTGATTCCTAAAGTAGTTGGTATAAACACGGTGATTTTTGGCGCTTTTTAGTGCCCTTACCCGAATAATTGCTAATCAGGCATATAGTACGACGATTAAAAAGTTTGGTGTTTTTGAGCACGTAAGAATATCAATATGAATCTCATAGCGACAGCTCCATCTCATGCTAATGGGCAAGTAGAGCGCGTTATGTTTCTCATAAAATTCTTACCGTGCTAAAGACTAGCGATAGAAAATGTTGACAAGATGCTTTAGAAGAAGTTCAATTGGCTATAAATTGTACGATAATCTGAGTGTTGAAAGATTTCTCTTTAGAGCTTTTGATAGGTAAAGTCGCGAGAACTTTGTCAATAATGTATAGTGAAGTAAAGATTGAGGTAGACGATAGTGATGAGATTTTTGAATTGCATCCGTGAATATTATGGAGCGTGCGGCTTATGATAAATCACGTTTTGACAAAGCAATGGGGAGGTGGTGGTTGAATGGCGAGTTAGCTATTGAATGGCGAGGTGGCCATTATAAGGCGAGGTGGCCATTAAAGGGCGAGGTGGCCATTAAAAGGCGAGGTGGCCATTGAAAGATGAGGCGGTATGTTTAGATTTTGTAACCATAGAAATTAATTTTGTATGTAGTGCGGGTGCAGGCTGTGAAGGTTCAGGTTCTATAACGAAATGCGTCATTAACAAGTGAGGTGGTAGGTTTAGATATTGTTACCAAAATTAGGAATTAAATTTGTAAGTAGCGTGGAGGATATAAGGATTCACGTTCAATAACAAAATGCTTAGCTCTAGCTATTAGTTTAATGATTTTTGTTGAAGGTGTGGTCAGGATTGGCCGATCGGAACAAGATATTCTCGTGGAGGTTTAGTTTCAGATTAGCCAGCACACTGGGACGTGTGCAGGTCAGGATGGCCGTGTCGGAGGGCAGATATCTGTGGAACGCTGGCGCCATCTATCGGCGTCGACAGAGTCAATGGTGGCAGTCCGGCGGGAGTCACTCGACAGTTGTCGAGTAGCGCTCGATCGGAACAGTCAACTGTTGAAACTGTCGCGTTCCTAGCTATTAGTGTTAATGAGTTTGTGTAAATTGATATCGGGAACATTAAGTGATTGAACATTATAAACCGAGTTAATTAATACAGTGTTTGATTGCACCAACAATACCCATGAATGCCCACAGAATAAGAAATTAAATAATGGATCTAATTAATAACGATGTCGGCGGAAAACCCTACGCTCCTGTGTTTTATGTTTCTCCGTTCTCTCTTATTCTCCGACATATATATATCTTATACAATAATATACTTACATATATAGAAAGTATACATAAAACTATCTAAATATATGTCATCTAACCTTTATCTGTATTTTGGAGATAGTGCTTTATTATTAGATTTTTAGATGATAGCAATGATTTTGCCTTCTGTATGTTGTATGGTAGCATATTCCACTATTTTACCGCCTGAACAGTAGGAATGCTCATAGAACTTGGTTTTATGAACCGGTTTTTTCAGAATTAGACGTTCGGATGAACGAAAAATTTAGAATGTGTTCCAAGGAACTCGAAGCGGTCCTTTAAATATCTAGGAGTATTAGGGATGAAATAAAACACATAAGTCTTATGGGAAGCCACTTGAGCTGCTGTATTTTATACAAAATAACCTACTATTTAACCCTGTATAACCCTTTTTGTTGAATACAAGTTATCATACGAATGTGATATAACTTAATAGCAAATTATAATAGTCTAAGATGGTTGCGCTAGAATCTAGAAAGAGATAATTTCCTTCTTAATGTTTTCTACACTTTTTTAACGCCGGGAAATCCTAAAGGATATCTGGAACACTCGTGAGGATATTCCAGGTTGTGGCCGATGGTTTTAGGCTAAAACCCAGCAGTGCTCCTTCATCACTTGGAGACGGCGTCACGAGAACGCGATTGACAAAAAATTCGCAACCCCATCAACTATTTACCCGTTTAAGCCCAACCCGGTCTAAATGATAGAAAACTTATTCCTTCTTTGGAGCACCTAGCACACCACCAACCACATTGCTCTCCTCTCTTTTTTAGATAACGGACCCCGCATCCGTTACCCAAAGGCCATCACTAAGGAGGGAGACGGCGATCGTAGGCCTCTTGCCACCTTCCCGGCCTTCTCCGCGACGATCGAAGCGATCGCGTCCAGCTTCCTTAACTGTTTCGCCTACTCCTTCAAAATCATAACATTCCTCAAGAAATCGTTGCACACCATGCTCTCTCGCTGCTCACCGTCATTCTAATAACTGTGCAGAGCGACGGATCCACCCGATGTCCGCCACGAGCACGACACGCTGAGCAGCCCAGGCTGGGCACGCCTCAAGCGTGTGTTGCGCCGTCTCAACGGCGCAGCCACACTCGTGGCACTCCCCGGAGAAGACATAATTTTTTCTACACAGGGCATGGTGCTGAAACGCATATTTTATTTGTATATGTTACGACTATGCTGTTAGGGTGGAAACTAAAGCTTGAATATAATTTTCTAACTTTTCCTAGCCAGGAATTGAATACAAGTGTATTTTATCAAAGTATTATGTTATTTGGACTGTCTCATTGGTCTAGGGGTCAGTAGGTACGGCTACAGACATGAGTCGCCCATCCTATGATGGGCGACTTTAAAAATCGATATTGAGTTTGCTTTTAAGATTTTCTCAATATGTAAATAATTGGGAAGATGGCGGTGTGCTCCACCCCCGTGACTGGGAGAGCATGTTAGGCCGTCGGTCCTGCGCCTGATCTCTCTCTAGTCGTGTTGGATTACCGTCATATCGGACTATGAGAGTGAAGGAATAGAGAGTGGATTTGTGGTGGCGGGTGTATGCTCTAAAAACCCTGTCTCCTATGAATGAAAAGGTTACTTACTTTCTAATTTTTTTTTACTTTTATGTGGACAAAATAAAGCAATGATTTTCGAATTTTATAGTCATCTTATGTAGGAGAAATTACTAAAATTTCTTTTGCTGTTTAGTTTTGTGTGCAATTTAGAATTCCATAACTTTTGGCCTAACCTTGTCAGATTTAACATGGTTTTTATTACGTTTTGTTTATTACACAAAACGTTGAGATTTATACCATTTGTATTTCATCCAAAAATATCTTTATAAAGTATAAATCCAAGCTTGATTTAATGGCGTCGTCTAAGAAGATCAAGAAGGGACATGTATGCTATTAATTAAAGGCATCAGACTGGAATCCTATACGATTAAGGATGTAATGGTGGGTAAGACGTTGATATACAGATGGCGATATATTATATTGTCATTATAAACAGGATTTTAATCTCTATCGTTACACACATAAGGTACATAGCCGAACTTAAAATTATACTATGCAATTTTCCTGTTGTCTTTGGAAATTACTTAAACCATTTTAGTTTTCATAATATGAAACAAATTGTTTAAGTCAATGATGTAGTGATATTTTGCAGTGCTGTTAATTTTGTCGATGTTAATTACTTTATTATACAATAAATTATAAACTATTTTGGCTTCCGCTGTGTTCTTAATATATAAATATAGACAAGTAGAAAAGATACGACTCATCAGTTTGTACTAATTCCACTATCTTCATGTCACTGTGAGATAATGTTTGTGAGCTATTAATCCTCTATAGGCTTAGATCTGGATATTGAATGTCTCTAAGCTTGACATGTAACCAATTCCATTTCACGCTTTATTGATCAAGATAATGTATTATTGTTGTCCACTTGTATATTATTATATTATAATAGCTGTGCTCGATAGTTTCACCAGTGGAATTCACGATCCTGTGAAAATATTGGGGAAATAGTTATTTATTTTTTGGAATTACAAATTGAAACTATTCTTGAATACATATTAAAAAATATTCAAGTCGAACCGTTTAAAAGTTCAACCATATACACATTTAGGTACAGGAAAATTATATCTATAATGACTACTTCTAACCGCGGTGTAATCTACGTAAAACAAATAACATACCCTGCCATTGTGGCATCACTGAAAAGATATTCACAAGGATTTAAAAAATGGCTCCAATATGAATAAGCTAGATTGACCGTGTCAACTACCGGTTGACATGGCCAATTTGAAGTTGTTACTAACGGTGCATGTGTCGCGTCGAAGGTCGTGAAGTATTTTCTTGGTATTTTATAAACTGTGTGTTTCTTAGTGATTATTTGTGTTTTTGATTATATAAGTGATGTGAATAACAATGAAAACCCTTGAGCTAAATTTTAATTTTTAAGATATGAACCTATGAATACAAGACGGACTTTTTCACTATCTCAAAATTTGGTGCAATATGACGCTACACTAGTCTTAATTTAATAAACAAAAGATAAAATTGTATAGTTTAAGTATTAGCAAACATAAAAATCATAACGTTTGGTATTTCATGAACATTCCCAAGAGCCACCTTACCGTCATTCGGCCCGCGGGGCAATGGAAGGTTATTTCCGTTAAAAAGCGCGGAAAAATTACGGAGGCAAATAAAAAACACGGTCAAACAATATAAGGGCTAATGAAGCTGTTGAAGGGGATCCTGACTGAATTTGCTATGGGTTCTACGCGAAACTGTCTCTCACAGATTTATTCCAACGAGCGTTACATAGTTGAGCATGACGTCTCAATCTGATTCAATATAGAAAATCTAAAGCACACAGCGCTCTTTCATAAGATTTCGGTTCAAAATTTGATTTAATTTGAATTCTTCCCCGTTATGAGATAAATGGTTTTTACTTAGCAATCAAGAAACTTTGGAATTAGATATTGAATGTTCCCACAGTTGAGTTGACGCGACCTCATTTCACGCTCAAATGCACCAAATATTTCTCTATGCCTGACAAATATAATTATTTTCTTTTTAATAAAAGTAAACTTTGAATTTTCAGAATATTCTGAAATTACTATTACTTTTAATTAATATCGTTGCTTTGGTAAACTAGTGATTCAATTCCAAAAAGCTTATTTCACAAGAGAACCGTTACAAAATTATATAAAATGTTTCGGCCAAGCAATGTCTCTAAAGACATTTTGTGTTAGCAAAGTGTCACTTTTCAATTCCTACTATTAGGTCACACTCTCCCTATATATCTGATATCTTGATAAAATTTTCAATTCTTAATAAGATATTTCGTTATTTATCCACGCAAGTTCAAACAGATTTTTTAAACTAAAAAAGGACGAGCTTATAAATTCGTCTGTATTTGTTACCTCATAACTTTCGGTTGGATGAACCGATCTTGATGATTCTTTTTTTATTTGAAATGTAGTGCTTGTAGTAGGGTCTCACTTTTCTGTCCAGTTCTGATGATGTAATCCATGAGATAAGCGTATAAATCTTAAATTTGCACGTCCGTCTCAAATAGACGAATTACTCAAGAACGATTCGATGAATCTTTTTTTATTGATGGTTTTTGTTAAGGGTTGTTTGATAATGGTTTAGTTATGTTTTGATCATGGGATCCATGACGGAATTCTTCAATTTTTAGGAGAATATTTAAGATACTAGGCAGAATCTTTTATAGGCTCCGAATATAACAATAATTGTAACTACATTACCAACTCAACTATACTACCAACTCAAGAGTACTCTAAACCGACGAACTTTTATGAAAGGTTTAATGAGAATGAAAGAAGCGAAGGAGATATGCAAGGTTTGTGGCAAGTGGAAGGATGTTGTCTCTGCCTACCTCTATGGGAATGAGGCGTGATGCTATGTATGTAACTGCCTCATTGCTCTAGTGGTTAGCATGTTCGACTACAGACATGAGGTCCTGGATTCAAGTCCCGGGTCGGGCCAATTCAAAAATCAATATTGAGTTTTTTATTAAGACAGTTTCCTGAATTTGGGATAAAATTGGCGGTGTGATCCACCCCCGTACCTCGGAGAGCACGTTAATCCGTCGGTACTGCGCCTGAGCTCTCTCTCCGGTCGTGTCAGATTCCCGTCACGTCAGACTATGTGAGTGAAAGAATAGGGCATATTACACAAGTGCACTACTTGTGTACTATGCCTGCCAATCCGCAAGTGGGTGGGTCTATGCTCTAAAAACCCTCGCTCCTCGGCGTAAGTAGGCCTGTGCCCAGCAGTGAGACGTTAATGGGCTGCTACTTACTTACTTACTTGCTATGTATGTAACTACATTATATTATCGTAATAACTTGATAGACTTTTAAGTAGTCCGATATTTTTCATTTCATTTTATGTTGTAGATATTAAAAAAGAATTCGGAATTATTTTTTACTTTTTAGAGCATAATAGTTTGTTTGGAATAGATTACCTTGAAGGCAGTTCTTCTTCTGTAATTTTTTTATTTTAGAAGTTAGTACAGTTTTTGCCAATATGAAATGATTTGTTAAATTTATTTTGTGGTGCGGCTCGTAGGGATATAAATAAGAGTAACATACATACATATTTAAAAATATTGTGTTTATTAGATAAAATATAAGTCGCACCAATATGCTCAAAATATTTGCGGCCCTTTTACAAGAAAAGGTTACCGACCAATGTAGTCATTAATTGATTTGATTTTTATAACAAAATTAATATGAAAGGGAAGGTCTCAATTTAAAACGCGAACTATTTAGTTTTGGCTTAGAATACTTTTTATAATATATCTACAAGTTTAAAATGAATTTAAACTTGAATAGATGAATATGGCCAGGATATATATATATATAGGGAGGCTGTGAACTAACAGTAGAAATTGAAAAACAAGTTTAGACATGCAAACATAAAAGGATAGTTATATTGAAAGATCTTTCATTGTAATACGGGCTTCGTTTACAAACCAAACAGCTCATCAGCTGTCCAAACAAGACTGCTTTCCAGTTGATATTTTTGAAACATCTCGGATTTGTTTATTTTTTTAAATGAAACGATGGAAATTTTAAGATATCATTGTTTATATCAAAAACAATGTCTCAGAATATATTTCCATACTGCTTTTTATCCTTATTTAAGAGTTGTTCATTCAAAATTAATATAAATAAACATAATACAATACAATACGATACAAAAGTAGTATATTGCATAAAATGAATTATACAATGAACACTTCTAAACATTAATAACATAACTAATTGTTTTAAAATTAAATTTTCGTGGTTTATTAACATATTGACTATTTGAACGGGTACATACGGGGAAATATCGGCAAAATTAAAAATTAAAAATCGCCATCGTGATATGTACCCGTTCAAATAGTCAATATGTTAATAAACCACGAAAATTTAAGTTTAAAACAATTAGTTACATCCCGGTACGGGCCGGAATATGTAAACAAATTACGTCACCTAGAACGAACTCGAAAGAAATGTGTAGTTACGCGCGCGGCAATCGTGTTTTTAACAAAATGCCGGGACTTAAATGTTATACCTACATGTGTGAGAATTGCACCGCGTAAGGACATACGAAATTCTGAGCGAATTCTACGCACCGCGAGTGTCAAGTTGTTACGACAATTAATTCGCGATAACCGTCACAGTCTTGATAAAGTGCAGTGTCAATTATTAAAGTTGCATTTGGAGTGCAGTGCAGTGTTTGATAGGGACATTTTCGATATAATCGACCGTGTGACATATCTTCAAGGTCAACGTACTGCGGAATTATGTGAATTAAAACATGAACGCAAACTAAAGATATTGTTACAAAGACAATGTACCGCCAGTCCGTGTATTGAAAATACAAATTACAATGTAATAAACCTGTCAAACCAAGAATTATCTGATGCGACTTTGAGTGCCCTAGACAAAGGGTTAAATTTTGCAATGTCACCTTCTCGGATTCCCTATGAGAAAATTATGGGTAACGTGGAAGATGTTATCTATCGTAACAAACTGCCTAGACTTGATGCGGACACCTTGAGACAGGACGTAGCAGTGTTATTGAGAAAATCTAAACCACCTGACCCAAATATTACATTTGAAGAACGAAAAGCTATCCGCGATCTACATGCCAACACCGATGTTTTAGTTTTAAAAGCGGACAAAGGGAATGCCACTGTGGTAATGGACGTCGCTGAATATGAAAGAAAAATTACCACCCTGCTCAGTGATGCCTTTACTTACAAGAAGGTAAACTACAACCCGACTGCCAGAATGACCAAAAAGACCAACAAACTCATCCAGGAATTTCGATCGATAATAGGAGATGACGTTAGTAAAAAACTGTTACAGTCTCGCCTCATTCAGCCACCTAAATTATACGGTTTACCTAAAATTCACAAAGAGGGAGTACCATTACGCCCTATTGTAAGCCAAATTGACTCCCCAACATATGAACTCGCAAAACATCTTACGAGAATTTTACAGCCATTAGTGGGGCACACGTCATCGTATATTAAGGATTCTCGACATTTCGTTCAATTACTACGTGATATGAGACTTACAGAACATGAATGCATGGTAAGCTTCGATGTGGAATCACTTTTCACCAACGTACCGGTAAGCGACTGTCTGGAAGTAATAAAAAACAAATTGCAGAGCAACAACATCCCCGTAGAGTACATAATACTAATTAAACACTGCTTGGAGTCCAACTTCTTTCTCTTCAAGGGCGAATATTACCTCCAGATAGATGGCGTTGCTATGGGAAGTCCGGTCGCTCCAGTTGTCGCGAATTTATGGATGGAATATTTCGAAGACCGAGCCATCTCCACTGCACCCAGCCAAGTTAAGTTTTGGAAACGGTACGTTGATGATGTATTTGCGGTGCTTCAAGGAGGTAAGCAAGAAGTTGACCAATACCTGGAACACCTGAATAGCATTCATCATAAAATAGCCTTCACGTACGAAATGGAGAAACACAGAAGCATGTCTTTCCTGGATGTACATATATATTTAACATCTGATGGCAATTTTGGTCATTCGGTATATAGAAAACCCACACATACGGACAGATATTTACATGGTTCGTCTCATCATCATCCACGTCACCTTGCCTCGGTCGGGACAGCATTGATCAGTCGAGCTCACGATTTATGTGATGATCTAACTGTTCAGGACGAGTTAACCCATGTAAGAGAGGTGTTACGTCGGAATGGACATAGATCCCCAAAACCCGTCAGCAAGCAGAGACACCATAAACGACCTTTGGAGGTAGAAAGGCCAAAGGCCTATTTACCCTTTGTAAAGGGAGTGACGGACAGAATAGGCAGGCTACTGCGAAACGATTATAGCATCAAAACTGTCTTCACTCCCTTACAAAGGATTATAAACATGGTAAGATCTCCGAAGGATCGTTTACCGTATCAATGTCCGGGCGTTTACAAAATTGACTGCAGCTGTGGAAGCTCTTATATTGGGCAAACGAAGCGTTCCATAGCAACTCGTGTGTCAGAACACATAAATGCTGTCAAGCACAACGACATACAAAAATCTGCGATCGCGGAGCACATTTTGCAGCAGGGAACTCAACACTGGATAGAACTTCATAGCCCGAAAGTTCTTTCCACGGACCGCCATTATATGCCGAGATTAGTTCGCGAGGCCATTGAAATTAAAAAATATCCTAATTTCAATCGTGAAGATGGTTTTAAGCTGGCTGATACGTGGAATCCAGTGGTGAAGCTATGCCAAATGAACAAACGACGCAATTTTTCAAAATTAAAACGTGACGTTGTGAGTGTAGTATGCCGACAAATGGATGTGGGTGCCGTGAAAAATAAAAGAATCAGACGTAGGGTAGACAGATTCTGCCCTTGACAGCTTGACACAACCGACCACAGCAGTATCGTCGTGACCACGATCCATGCAACTGGGTCGAAATATCGGCAAAATTAAAAATTAAAAATCGCCATCGTGATATGTACCCGTTCAAATAGTCAATATATTAATAACATATCTACTATATTTTTAGAAAGCCAGATAAATTGTTCGAAAAATATATTTATATTTTTATTATAGGTTAGTGCTTAACTGTGTTTACACATGATAGTGAGTGATGATACAGTCTAAAATGGAAGCGCACAAATCTGCTAAGAGGCCTCTTATGGTTCCTACACGGGATCGTGCCGGAAAAAAAATTTATTTGCTTGGCGGTACGTATTTGCTGGTAGAATGATAACTTGCCGAAGCCTCAACCAGTCAAAACTCAGATAGAACATGCAATTTCCTAAATTCGCCCTACCGGGAATTTGACCCAGAGCCTCTGGTAGCAAAGCAAGTGACTTGCACCACTGTATCAGCGAGGCCGTCAAATTTATATATTCAATTATTTGTAAGTGTCTATGTGACTGAAATGCCCCTAAACTGCTGGACCAATGTTAATAAATATTTTATGTTTTTCCAGATATAAGTACGATTTAAAATAATAGATTTTATCATATCTCCACAGTTATTATCTCTCCTATTAGTGAGGAGGCCTGTGTCCTTTTTACCTTCCCTTTTATACTTTCAATTAACTCAAACATAACTAATAAAACTCGTTAATAATGTTATAGGCCCTATGAAATGCACCCAAGGTCTCATGGTTTAGATCTATAATGTTTTATAGACAAATACATGTTATTCATTGACGTCTTTAGAAGATAGATTAGAGCTTGAAATAAGAATTATTTTCTATTCCCACCATAAGATCTTCTGCTATCTGTTTTATAGGATTGCCTAATGATCTTATGAAATCGATAAGATCACGTATTTTAGTATAAAAAATATGTAAAGACAGTTTTAGGATTATAAACCATAAGAAAGAGGTATAGGCATTTCAGTCATAAATAAAATAAAAATTGCTTCATTATGTGATCTATATCTCCGCAGCCTGCTTCCCGGCTTCCTTACTGTGTTACTCTCTCTGATGCCTCCTTTAGTGACATGACATTCGCAAAGGAAGACAACCCTCCAGCCCTTCTCGTTAGCAAGCATTGCGGCAACTATGCTCACCAACGAGAGGTTTTCTCCAATCAACGATACCAACACATGTAGCTGAAGTCCCAAGGCAGAACACTCTGCCATTATGTGATGCGCCGATTATATGGAATCACTACACTCGTGGCAGACGGCCGATTCCTCACAGCCACCGATCTAATGCGGGTATTTGTCAAAACCATCTGAACCAGTCCTTAGGAGAGCGATCCGTGCCCAAATGAACATATATAAGGTAAGGTAAGTAGCAGCACATTAACGTCCCAATGCTGGGACACTGCACCCTCCTCACACGTGTGAGAGAGGGTTTTTGGAGCATAGACCCATCACGCTGCTCCAGTGGGGATTGGCAGGCATAGTACACAAGTGCACTCTGTGTTCCCTCACTATCATGGTCCAATGTGACGGGATTCCAACACGATCGGAGAGAGATCAGGCGCAGGACCGACGGCTTAACGTACTTTCTGAGGCACGGGGGTGGATCACGCCGCCAACTTCACAACTTCGGACAAATATTGAAAAAATCTTAATAGAAAACTCAATATCCAGTTTTGTAGTGGCCCGACCCGGGACTCGAACCCAGGACCTCATATCTGTAATCGAACATGTTAACCACTAGACCAATGAGGCAGATCATATATACGAATAACATGTCGAGTACAGTATAATACTACATATGTATAAATAAATGAAATTGTCATAATTGAAATTTAGGGTTTGGGAATTAGGTACTTTTAGGTAGATAGAATTAGTAAGTATACTAAGCACAATATTCTTATATTTTCTCAGAAACATGAACTACGCGGGTGACATCGCAGGAAATATTTGGTACAATATATACCATCAAAACTAGGTCAAATCTAGGAGGTGCTTGTGATATCATTTGCTATATACACGAGGCTTCTAACCACAGAAGATGGAGGTGACACATTGTATAGATTGACTTGGGTCAACGTTAATTAACTCGCACCATTGTTGTATATATTCAAATACATATACTATCGGAAATTTGTCGCATAAGTTAATCTATTGAACTTATAGACAGCCAATATGAAAAATCGAATAAATTATTTATTAATTTAACTTTATCGCTTTGTTAAAATAATATCGCACACATATTTCAGTCTAAAATATGGCATTAAAAGTTTGTTTTTATTTCTTCTGTTAAAAATGTTATTCTCGCTTTAAGCTGTTTTATTACTTATTTATTTTATTTATATATTTATTTTATAAAATCCACAGCTCTTTTAAAACTAATATATAATCTCATTAAATTAACGTTAGGCCAATTAAGGATTTATTTATTATACTAATAAGCGCCTGGTAGATTGCGCGTGGGTGTCTCTTTATGAATGGAGAGTGTGCTTGTGTGGGTGTGTATGTGTTGTGTGTGGGTGGGTGTGTGCTTGGGTGGGTGTGCGTGGGTGGGTGTGTCTGGAGTATGTGTTACGTAATTAATAAAACACAAATACAAGCTACCTATTCGCTATTTAAATTTATTAATTCTTTTTTAAACTTTAGTTTGCTGTGGTGGAAGATATCGATCTCCGAGTAATATTTGTTAAATTTTCTTTGTATGCGGCCAATTACAGAATTATTAGCATAATTTATTTGTAAATGTGAAGTATAAAGGAGGGGTTTTTGGCACGTTCCAAGTTTAGGTGTGTAAAACCGGAGAATGTTTGATGTGAATTCAATGCTGTCATATTGTCCACGGCCGCATCAATGTAGAAATAGCATATCTAAACG
The DNA here is from genome assembly GCA_015832385.1 of Elymnias hypermnestra. Taxonomy (NCBI): domain Eukaryota; kingdom Metazoa; phylum Arthropoda; class Insecta; order Lepidoptera; family Nymphalidae; genus Elymnias; species Elymnias hypermnestra. The sequence continues at coordinate 2,536,325 of JACTOM010000011.1, forward strand.
TGATTTCTTTCTTTCAAGAGACAATAAATTATGAATGACACAAAGTTGGGAATAATTTGAATTCATATCTACTTTGAGATGTGTCCGGAAATTGAGCTGTTTCAGAAATTTTGATTGTAATTTTTCTATACTTGATTTCTGATATTTAACAAAAGGGTTTCAATTACAACTACAATATTTCAACGTACTGTAAACAAGAGCACTGTACAAAAGTTTAAGACATTTTTATTCGAAAGTGGTAGGTTTACACGAAAAATTTAGCAGCACGGTTAACAATCAATTCAACATGATCTGAGTATGTTTATTTGCAATCCAATAAAACACTCAAGTCATTTACAATGTCAAGTCTAGAAATATTGTAATGCCATTAAATTTAAAACTGACATTGCAATATGATTTCTTACGAGTGAATTATATTTATTTAATATCAAAAATCTACAGCATCTTAACTAATTAACATGTAGAAAAACAAATTTACAAATCTTATGCCAATTACAGATTTTTCTTACGTTTACAGTATTTTAAAAACAGTCACAGCTGATATTCCGTGCGTTTTTGCGTGTGTATCTGGTATGATTGTGTGTGTGTGTGTATGTGTGTGTGCGCGTATGTGTACTTTCGCCAACATTTATGTACATTCTGTTCTGACAGTAGTAATTGCAAAGCTTAACAAGATACGATTCCAAATTTTCACAATCTGTCTTACTTTGAATCGCCATATAAATTTTGTGGTATCCGCGTACATAAATACATAGCATCACGCCTCATTCCCATAGGGGTAGGCAGAGACCACGTCCTTCCACTTGCCACGATCCTTGCATATCTCCTTCGCTTCTTTCATTCTCATTAACCTTTCATACAAGTACGTCGGTTTAAAGTACTATTGACCTAGGTCTTATTTAAAATGTCCTGGAGTTGGTCCATGAACGTTCGCCTTGGTCTTCCCCTTCCAACTTTCGCATTCACTCTTGACTCATAAATCCTTTTTGTCAGTCTCCTTTCACTCATTCTCTCTACATGCCCAAACCATCTAAGCATACCTTTCTCAATTTTAGTCACTACGTCTTCTTTTATACCACAACGTTCTCTTATCACACTATTTCTTACTCTGTCACTCAGTTTTAATCCACTCATGCTTCTCAACGCTCTCATCTCTACCGCATTTATTTTACTTTTGTGATTCTTCTGCCATACCCAACTTTCACTACCATACATAAGTGTTGGCACCAACACTCCAGCATGCACTGCCAGTCTAGCCCTTTGAGACACCATCTGGCTATTCATAAAAGCATGCAGAGCACCATTTACCATATTCCCTGCATTCACTCTCCTTTCGATATCACTTTCACATGTTCCATCTTTTGTAAATTTAGATCCCAAGTATACAAATTCTTTCACCTCTTCCACTTGTTCCCCATCTATCAAAATATTGCCATTCATCATAGATTCATCTCGTTCAAAAAGCATAACTTTCGTTTTGTTTACATTCACTTTCATTCCTTTCCCTTTCAAAGCTTCATTCATAATATTTAGCATCTCCTGTAGCTCGTTAGCGGATGACGCAAGTATTACTTGATCATCAGCGTAGAGTAAACATTTGATGAGTAATTCATTCATTCTTAACCCATACATACTTTCTTTTAAATCTGTCAAACAGTTAGCCATTTTAAAGTAAGAAATTTGGCATATTTTAAGCATTTCATGCGGAAATATAAAATATTATTTAATATATATTGCAGCCTATGATTTCCGTTTGACGTGTTTATATTATATGCATATATCGTATAGGTACATAGAGTAAGCAAACAAAATACTATTATGTGTTACACCTAACTATGACAAAATAATCCACATACCTCCGTATAACTAATTAGTTCTGAAAACAATGTTTGTTCCAGACTAAGGTTCAGAAATTATTTCCTAGATAATAATGCGCAGTTAGAACCGCAGTCGCAGCCATTGTTCTAACCATAACCACGTTGTAGTTCAAGGGAAATTTATGTGTGATCTTAAACTTGCTATACATTTGAATATTGCCATATAAATTTTATGACGGCCTCATTGGCTCAGTAGTGCGAGTATTTGCTTTGCTAGCAAAGGTCTCAGGTTCGATTCCCGGTCGGGCGAATTTAGGAAATTGTATTTTCTAATTTGTCTGAGGCTGGACTGGTGAGAGGCCTCGGCCGTAGCTAGTTACCACCCAACCAGCAAAGACGTACCACCAACCGGTACGATGCTGTTTAAAAATAATAAGGGGTATATTGTCTCTTCCCAGATTAGCGCGCTTCCATCTTAGATTGTATCATTACTTATCATCAGGTGAGATCACAGTCAAGCGCTAAACTGTCAGCAAAAGAAAAATATATTTATAGAAGTCTAAAACTTCAGATATCGAGATTTTCAGGAGGGAAAAGAAGATAAGTAACGAATTTAATGAATTTAGTTGTCATTAAAATATTAAGTGTCGAAAAATAATGCAAATAATTTATTTAAATGTCAAATGAGTATGCTATAAATATTTTTTGTATAATTCCGTTTTTCATGTCTTTGTACAACGTTTTATTAATTTCAACAAATTTAAAATTTACGTGTGATGTTGGTAAACCGATATACGTATGTGTTAATGTATTTTCAGATATATAATTGAATACTTAGACATTGTAAAAAATCTAAATTTTTATTATCATTGCCCTTTTTAAATTACTTAACAATTAATCTTTACATATGATAAATTTAAATGAAACATTTGCCAGTTTATAAAATGTGGACATTTTCCATTAAAAGTAACTATAGTTAATAGTATTTTGGCTATTTTTCGACTGGTTCATAACATAATTGTATTGTTTAACTTTTAGTAGGTACTCGTATAAGCAGCAAAATAATATATTTAAATTCAACATAAAAAAACAAGTGTATAGAATGTTTATGAATAGTCCTAATTAAAAATGTTACATTAACATATTCAATTCTGAGCCCACGTACGCATTTCTTAAGCATGTTTGCACCTTTCGTGCCAAGAAACAGCCTCTGAATAGAGAAACCATGAAGTATTTTTTATAATCTGGATTAAACCTAAATGATAAATATGAAATAGTTTTATTGAAATATCCTCAAGCTCATTTGTGGCTTGCAGCAATATCCACATAACATTTGTGTACTGTGGCAATATCTTCATGATATTTGTTGTCCGCAGCAATTTCTCCATGACATTTGTAGCCTACAAAAATATCTTCATGACATCTGTAGCCCGCAGCAATATCGTCATGGCATGTATAGCCCACAGCAATATCCTCATGACATTTCTTGCCCGCGCCAATATCCTTATAACATTTGTTACCCGCAGCAGTAACCATATAACATTTGTGCACTGCAGCAATATCTTCGTGACATTTGTAGGCCACAGGAATACCCTCATAACATTTGTGGTCCTTCTATAAGAAAAGGTCGCCGACCGGAATTTTGGGCCATCATAGCCATTGGGATGGATGAGATCCCAGAGACACCTAGATTCTTCTTAAGAGTCACGGATGCAAATCCTGGACAGACATCACTAAGTTATCTTTGTAAAAATCGAGTGCTTAAGTTTTAATTCAATTCATAATCGTGCTTTTCACTGAAGAAAAAATCGAGTGCTTAATTCTTAATTCAATTCATAATCGTGCTTTTCACTGAAGAAAAACGTCGTGAGAAAATTTAATCTATTACTGGACCAATTCAGTAGAGAAGCGCGAATTATTTATGTTTTAAAAACCCTCCCTCTTATAAGGAAAGAGGATTTTACCTAGGAGTACGTTGACTAACCTTTTAAGTTTTCAAAATCAAAAGAAAATATTCCTAATTCTCTAGTAGGTTGAACTATCTCATTCCAATCGTTAAGTCTGTTTATTGGCAATGGATTTAACAGTGATTCGGTAAGTTAATTCTACAGAGAAGATACCGACAAGAAACTTAGTAGATACTCCTTCAACCATAGTTATTACAATAATAATATTTTAAATGTCAATTAATTGTAAGTATATGTTATCCATTGCCTTTTGTCTATGAGATATTCCTCTACTGTGTAATATGCTTTACGTATGAAAGTACTTTTTGCAAGTTGCTTGCACTTTGTGTAAGTCCAAGATCGATTGGGATCTGTTTTACTTATCTACGAAAGGCTTAGATTGTGATTCTGACGTGATTTGAGTGGTTTTCAATTCACCATTATTGAATTCCATCTCCGGTCAGCTGCGACACGCGTTTGTAGAACGCAAGCAATTACATTAAAACCGCAGCGTACATTCACTTGAGGTTTTAGGTAATATCGTTTATATTGTATGCCGTATTTCCAAAATTTAAATTTAATTGCCTCATTGGTCTAGTGGTTAGCATGTTCGACTATAGACATGAGGTCCTGGATTTGAGTCCCGGGTCGGGATAATAAATAAATCAATATTGAGTTTTCTATTAAGATTTTTTTCAATATTTACCCGAAGTTGGGAAGTTGGCGGTGTGATCCACCCCCGTGCCTCGGAGAGCACGCTAAGCAGTCGGTCCTGCGCCTAATCTCTCTCCGGTTGTGTCGGATTCCCGTCACATCGGCCTTTGAGAGTGAAGGAATAGAGCATGCACTTGTATACTATGCCTGCCAATCCGTAGTGGAGCATGCCACACATGCATAGCCACTTTGAACTCTAGTAACATCAAGTGTCACACTCAAGATAAAAATCACTAAAGATAAGAAATATTTTTTTTACATGAACGAGTGAATACCATAATATCTATAGAAAGAGAGTTTGAACTGATGGTGGGAATTCATATATAATTATATATCTATGTACAAGTATATCCGTAGATTAGCCAAAATAGATAGAAAGACTTTAAAAAAGTATAATTATAAACTTATATAAAACTTTATACTTACGTGTTTAAAAACATATATTAGAACATGCGTTAAACACGTGTAGCCTAGTTCTAGAAAAGAAAGAGGTATTTTCCTCTGACTGACGCAAAAAATGGTTTAACTCTACAGACTTTTAAAACATATTTCAATGATAGGCGTATCCAAAATATTATTAACATAGAGACAAGAGGGATTTTCTTAAAAAGTAAACTTGTTGAAATGATGGAAACCCTAATTTAAGGAAATGAAAATATGGCCTTCGTCAGATGCGGAACTGAATTCAACACCTCCAAGATTAATGAGTTTCTTTAAATAGTGTTCAAAGGAGCATGTGATATTACTCACTTTTTTAACTGCTTATAATGAAAGTTAATTTTAATGCAACAGTGCGTTTAAATAAAAAACCATCATGACAGCAAGAATATATTTTTAAATAATCCTGAAAGCTAGTGTGAAAATCACTGATGAATGAATATTTTATTTTTGATTAAGTTTCTTGTGTTTTTTTCTAATAAATAAATAATTTTGTGTTCTACACATGCGTGTGTAATTAAATTCCTCCTAAACAGCTGTACCGATTTTGATGAAATTTTTCAATGTGTTCACCCGAATTGGAAAAAAATTGGTTTAAACATAACATCTATACGCTAACATAATTATAATAGTTTTAGTTTCTTATTACTAATGTTATGTTTTCCAAAACATTTCTAATAATAAGAACTTATAAAATATCTAAAAATCAAACAAACTCACGTAATACGAAAGTCTATAAAACGAAACTCAGTTCTAGTTACTGATATCTCTGTAACTTCATTTTTATAACCACTCGAATATCTGCTGCCGAACTTTTAAGTATCTAATTAGTAGTAAAATTTCAGATTTATTTTTTATATTCACCTGCAGCAAATCTCTTTTAATTTTTAATCCGTGCTCCAAGCTTCTAGGAATTTTATAATGGTATTTACGAACTTTTCTAATGGTACGAGTTGTCGATTTGTTAGCAGAAGTCCCGGGTACGATTCCTGCTAAAGCGAATTTAGGAACTTAAATTATCTAATTAATCAGAATCTGGACTTATGCGAGGCTTTGGCCGTGCTAGTTACTACCCAACCTCCAAAGAGGTACCGCTAATACAAGGTAAACATATAGTTACAATAGCAAAATAGCACATTGAACAATTTTTTGTTGCTTACAGGTTAGGGTTTGGCTGCAATCTCACAGTGATGAAAAGTTTAGGATGAAAGCGCGCTAACCCTTGGTACGATAGTTCTGTATCAGGCAATCAGAAATGCAATATGCGTACAGATTACACCAAAAAATAGAAAACACAATAAATAAAGCAGTTACAAAGTGACCGTTACCAACAGTACGTGTGTCGCCTGAACGTTTTTATGGTATTTTATAAACTGTTTTTTAGTGAATATTTGTCTTTCATTATAAAAGTGATGTGAATAACTATAAGAACCCTTGAGGTAAGTATTATGTTTTAAGATATTAGCCTGTAAATACAAGACGGAGTTTTTTCACTATCTCAAAGTGCAGCGCAACATGACGCTACATCAGAGTCTTAATTTAATAAACAAAAGATAACATTGTATAGTCTATTAGCAAATATAAAAATCATAATATTTGGTACTCTTTCATGAACATTTAAGTCCCAAGAGCACTTTCGCGTTATTCCACCCGCGGGGCATTCGACGCATACACGTCGGTGCGGGCCGAAGCAGGCGACGGCTACTTCCTTAAAACAGCGCAGGCTAATTTCGGAGGCCAATAAAACGCGGCCTTACAAGCTAGGGGTTATCATTGAATTAGGTGATACTCTTATGGTTTCTATACAGCGTCGTATGAGAAAGCAATTTTCTTGTCTTGCGACACTTCTTTGCTAGTAGGATGATAACTACCCTCGGACGAAGACTCCCACCAGACCACACTAAGGTAAAGAAAGAAAAATGCCTTTTTCAGAATTTGTCCAACCGGGAATCGAATCTAGCCTCCCTGCTAGCGAAGCGAGTATTCGCATCATTGCGCACGTAAGGCCATCTTATGCAATATACTCGTATATCAATAGCAATGCTTATTTGCATGTGTAAAATTTTAGTGTAGAGCAACCCTGATTGTGTAAAATTCGCATGTAGAGCTAACTTGTAAAGTCAAAGTTTCTTTGAAGAGCGAATAAGAAGCTATTATAATTTGCTTAACTAAAAATAAGCAAAGCTTCATTAACTACCGTAATCAAAAAGAAATAACGAAGTTCAATTTTCAATCTACCGTCTTTTTCACTTCAGTAAGCTAAGCTCAGGCAATTCATTAAAGTAATTACCTTAAATTACTCTGAACTAAATTTATCTCCCAGTGAGTTGCTAATGCGTTCAAGCCAAGTTTAAACCACTAGTTGGGCTATTGAATGCTTTGCCTTCGGGTTGTAGGAAAGACTGTTTAATGCGCTCCTAGAATTTTAAATTAAGTTTTTAGTTTATATATTAATAGCTGCTTTGAAGCGCACTTATAGCTTAACATTTTATGCAAAAAAGGTCAAAGTACATGTACAAAAATAAGTATAATGTATCACTGTAGGTATACTACGATATCCTGAGAAAAAAGATAAGATAGCTTATTAGGTTATCACTGTTGGGCACAGTCTTTTTCACTCAAAGTATAAAGGGGTTTTAGACCATAGAATCACCAGGCTAGCTTATTGTGGGTTGACAGGCAACACAATCTCAGAGAATAGCAAAAATTTTATATAAAGACTAGTGATGAACATTAAATAAAGATCAAGGACAGACATTTTATAAAAAAGATTTATTAATAGACCAGAATCCACGTATGGTATCTATTGGGTCAAGTCTCCTAAGAATTCCGTGGATATTTTTTTTGGTAAAGACACAAACCGACCTAGCAATAATTTGAAGTAGTTTTTTTCTTTACATTACTAACAAACACGTAGCCTGCAGTTTTAGATCATTACGCTGTTTTACTACAGGTTGGCAGGTTTCTTACGTTGTTTTGCTTCTCCGAATAATGGATTTGAAAAAACAATTAAAAGCATAAGTTTCTTTGTATAAAGAGAAACCTAGTGATCACTATCCAGGATCGGATACCATCTCTTTACCACGGCCTTACTGTCATACTGTTTTTAATTAAGGACGAATTCTAAATCAGTCAATCGATCAATCAATATATTTATTCAAGTAGGCATTTTACAGCACTTTTGAATCGTCAAATTATATTTTTTTTCCACACCGATTCTAATATACGTGTGATGATGGTACTCAAGAATGGCTTAAAATCTAAAGTTACGAGGGTTCCTTCGCGCCCTGATCCGAGAAGAACCCACAACAAACTCAGTCGGATATTTTGTTTTTTTGTTACCATCATCATTACAATATTATGTTGCTTTACTATATTTTAATTCCAATTAGAGCAATTCGTTCACTCCTACGCGTTTCTATCGTCTAGGTAATCTTGCAACTTATAATACGATTTTTCTATCAACTTTCTTTTAACAAAGACTTTGAATTTATTAATTGACATCTTTAGAACGTCTTGTGGGAGTTTATTATAGAAACGTATACAGTTACCCTTAAATGAGTTGTTAATCTTATGCAGCCTACTAGAATTTATAACAAGTTTGTTTTGGTTTCGTAAGTTATATGATGTACATTCACTCTTTTTATTAAAAGAGTCAATGTTTTTATGTACATACAACAAGTTTTCTAATATATATACGCAGTGAACTGTCATTATGTTAACTGCCTTGAATTTGTTTCTTAGCGACTCTCTTGGACCCATATTGTAAATCGCACGAACGGCCCTTTTCTGCAGCACAAATATTGCATCTATATCAGCAGCATTACCCCAAAGTAGAATACCGTATGACATAATGC
>JACTOM010000011.1:2545753-2588725 GCA_015832385.1 Elymnias hypermnestra
ACTTCCCAACTTCGGGCAAATATTGAGAAAATCTTAATAGAAAACTCAATATTGATATTTGAATTGGCCCGACCCGGGACTCGAACCCAGGACCTCATGTCTGTAGTCGAACATGCTAACCACTAGACCAATGAGGCAGTTAGATTTGCTATAGGCCTCCTCTATTCTTTACGGTTTTATCTTTTAATGTTTCTTGGATCCCAAAATATGATGTTTTTGTTCCACTGCTCAATGACCTGACCAATGCAACTTTAGCTTTCTTAATCTAGTTGCGATGTTTCCTAGTTTTGTTACTTACTAAGTCAGATTTTCTTATCTTAACAATATCCCTTATTTCTCATGTATGTTATATAATATGACGTCATAACATTCAACATATTTGTCACGTCTCGGGCGTCCCAGTTATTCAAACTGTCACGTGGATGATAGGATAATGGAAGAACGGCCCAGAATTTTGAGTGACCCCTTACCATAATACTAATGGAATAAAATGCGCTAGATTAAATGTCGGTAAAAAACCTTGCTTGCTAAGTAATATTTAAGTGTAAAAGGTAAAATTATATTTTGTATTCATTTTAAAACACAATACGATTCTAAACTTAACTTAATAGGAATAAGTATCAGCCTCTTACTGTCCCTGTGATATGTATAGGCTTCCTGGCTTAGTGAGTGAAAGAGCTTTTAGAGTTTAGGCTCACCACCTTCCTTCCGGGTTGACAGGTAACACACTTTAGAGTTTCATCCAAAATATGCTGTATTACTATTGTTTTTATATCATTATGTAATAAAATAAAATGAACTCATAAAAATCTAAGTAAAACCTGCATAACACTTATACTTAACTTTACTTTTCAAGCATATTACAATATTATTACAAGTAGAAACTTTGATAAGGGACTTAACTACGATGTTTGGAAATATGAATAATTTTTATTGATCACCTTACTGATGTTAACTTAGAAATAATATATATTAATACGACATTGCGACTCATTAAAAGAGTAAATTAGTTCAGTTAATTCAACTTTTTTATGATCTACTTATTTGTCATATGTTGACTGCCTTTCTGGCGCAGTGGTGCGAGTACTCGCCTTGCTATTAAAGGCCCCGGGTTTGATCCCCGGTAGGGCGAACTTAAAAAATAGTATTTTCTAATTTGTCTCAGTCTGGTCTGATGGAAGGCTTTGGCCGTGGCTAGTTACCACCCTATCAGAAAGGACGTACCGCCAAACAAAGAGCTTTGTGTTCCGGTACGATGCTGTGTAGAAACCGTAAGGGGTGTATATCGCCTCTTAACAGATTAGCACGCTTTCATCTTAGACTTTATTATCACTTACTATCAGGTGAGAGCACAGTCAAGCGCTAAAACTGTCAGCAATAAAAAAATGTTGTTATTTATATTGAATATTTGTCGTGCCTAGATTTGTAACTGTCTTAAAATGTTGTGATGTCTTATTAGTATAAGTATAAAAAAAAACTTAAAAAAATGGTACAGCAAATAGTTCTTACGTTTGATGGTGCGTTAAATGAAAACTAACAATTGTCCTTTATTATCGAAATATCAACCAAGATGAGACCAGAAAATATAAAAACAATGTACTAACAATAGTCGAGCATGAATTTATAGTCCTCAAGTAAGCTGAAGCCATTTAAAACATCTTAATATTGTACACTTTATTTCAGAAAATTAATTAAGAAAAACAAATTGGAAACATTTGCGTTTCTGTTTTTACAACTTCTAGAAGGTAGGCGTTGTTTTTGGGACGCCCAACAAAGCTGTTGTAAAGATAACACGTCAAAATTCCCCAGAAACTTTGCGCCGGATCGTTTGTGGGGTATCAAATAAAGGTGTATACATATAAGTGTGTAATTACGACAAAAAATATTAAAAAATTGCGTTTCTCAGCTCATATTACTGATATTCATTTATCTTACATACAATATCAATTTTTGTTTGTTTAGCCAGCTTTTATATACTGATGTTTTTTCTAAATGATTTGCGCTTGAATTTAATCTCACCTGGTGGGAAGTGATGTTAGATTCTAACCTAAAGGCACGCTAACCTGCTATATCATAACAATAACAGTTTTAACAAATTTATAGGAGATAATTATATCATATAGGATTCATGCATACTTTGAAAACAAAAGAGACAGTGTATAAATTAATGAAGTTTCCACTTAAAAACATAACATACACAAAATGCATAAAAAATGAAGTTATGGCATCACAAGACTAAAGTATACCCGATATAATGGCTCTGATTTGCTTTTTAAATAATAAAATGCAGTTACATAAATCTAAACCAGTAAACATCATATTTTAATTGTTATAAGAGTAAGAGACAAAAGTATATGCTATGTACTTTAGTCTTAAAAATTGTACATAACATAGAGATTGAATAAATACAAAATACATATTTGTATTTATTCAATCACTCTCTCTCCCCGTCAAGAAAAAAAATGCGTGCTAATCTGCCCCCTAGTCCAGATAATATTCTAAGTACGATAACGCAAAAAACACTTAAATTTCTTTATGTGATCACGTGACATATCGATATGATACGTCATTCCCATAATTTTTTAAAGCATTCTACTGGCGTTAGTGTACTAAGAATGTCGTCTTATCTATAGGCCCTGGAAAAAAGCACCTTACCGTTTCAAAATAGGATCGTATCAGTAAGCCAAAGCCAATCTCTCTAAGTCTTTAAATTACAATAATCAATTTGAGAAACTGACCTAACAATAACAAAGCAAGATTTTTCATTATAATTAGTATTTTTGTCAGCATTGTAAACGCAACTTAACTCAGCAGTTACGCTAAAGTCAGGAAAGGTGCGAGACTCTCCGTTTTGCAGATTTGTTTGATAAAATAAAATTGCGCGTCGTAATCTGATTTGCAGATGAAAACAGACCGTATTTGCCGTCGGTAACAAATTTGTATTTGTTTTTATACTTTATTCTTTTGTTGCTTCACTTCTGTTGTTTTTATAGGCTGCGTTTTATGGCATATAAACGGTTGCCCGCAAATCCATTTGAGTCCAACTTGAACAATGAAAAGTTGCGTCCATTGACCCTAGCAATTATGTTTCTTTTATACAATTCTTAATGTTATAACGTATAAACTCCTCAAATCCTTAAAATCTATATATTATGCTATATCTTGTTGATATTTTCATTTGTTGATAAAACTTTTTATTCATCAACCAATATCCCTCAGTGCCTAAAGTATTTCGAACAGAGCGTGTGGCCAGTGGTTACCCATGGATAGGAAACGTGGTCGCTGACTATGGGCCTTATGTGAAAGCTTAGAGTCACTCAGCGTGCGACGGAGAGGGCTATGCTCGGAGTTTCTCTACGCGATGCGATCAAATCAGAAATGAGGAGATCCGTAGCAGAACCAAAGTCACCGAAATAGCCCTACGAATCGCGAACCTAATGTGGCAATGGGCGGGGCACATCGTCCGACGAACCGATGGAGGTTGGTGCCCGAAGGTGCTGGAATGGCGATCTCGCACCGACGACGCAGTGTAGGGAGGTCCCCCACAAGGTGAACCGACGATATAAGGAGGGTCGCCGGTAGCCGCTGGAGCCAGGCGGCACAAGATCGGGCCTTGTGAGTATCATATCGTGAGACCTATGTCCAGCAGTGGACGTCCATCGCTTGAAGCGACGACGAGGACGACGACGATTCATCGACAAGACATTAAGATGTTATCAGGCTGCTACTTACCTTTTGGTTTAATTAATAACAATCAAATCTGCGAAACAATTGGTTTCAAGATCTATTGATAAATAATTGAGAGCTTTGTAAATAAATTGAAGAGTTTTATGCTACGTGGCGTAGTAATTGACTGAATTTATTTTTTATTTAAACTGTATACCTTGATCAAACATTAAACGATGATGCCTTTTAAAAATTATTCATATGATAAAAATGGACTTGAATACAGTTACACATTTACGCCAAAATATAAAGTTATAAAATATAGTTTAAAGATTAAGCATAAAGTTTTTCCTTTGTAGTATAGAAGAATAGTAATAGAACCTTCCGATCCAGTGGAATGGCTGTTTACAAGCCTAATGAAAAATAAAAAGTTTATTGAGCACTCTGAAATAAAAATATTACTATATTACTCTTTAGTCTCTTTTTTTTAGGTTTTTTTCATTGCTGACATGTTAGCGCTTGACTTAGATTACACCTGACGGTAAATGATAATGACATTCTAAGATGGAAGCTATTCTGGTAGGTCAATTTTACCTCTTATGAATTCTACATAGCATCGTACCTGACGCAAATATCTTTGTTTGGTCTTTGGTGGTAGAATAGTAATTAGCCACGGCCGAAACCTCCCAGAAGAACAGAGTCAGACAAATTAGAAAAGTCATTTTTCTAATTTTACCCTACCAGGGACGAACACAGGATTTCTACTGTCAAAGCAAGTACTTGCACCATTTCGCCAGTGAAGCCGTTAATTACGGAAAATGTAATTTTATGTACATAATTTTTTTATGTAACGCGGTATTTATTATTAAGTGATAGATTTAAAAAGATACAGTAATTATATATACGTTAACATAAATTTCACAATTTTTATATTGAAACCTGTATCGAATTAAAATGAAAAACGAGAATATATTAAACATAATAAAATACTCGACAGAAAACGTTAATAAAATATATTTTAATATATGCAATTTGTTTTATTAAATTTTCTCGAGAATTCACGCTGATAAATTATCATGGCATCAAAATTATATTAGAATTTTCTTAGAAGCTTATGAAAAGATGAAATTTAAGCCAAGCATTTCAATTACAAAATATTTGTTGAAGGACGAAATCAATTAGAATCATCTGCTGTATAATTTTTCTTAGAAATATTAATAAATTGTGATATAGCATTATTATGGGTACCCAATCTATATCAAATATAATGCCACAAAGTTTAACTGCGATAAACTTCGTAAATACACTGATTTTTTTGTTTTACTGGATTTGTTTCGACTTAGAACCAAGGATAGGTTTTACTTTGATCTTGTTTTTTTGGATTTGTTTCGACTTAGAACCAAGGATAGGTTTTGATCTTGTTTTTTTTTAAACCGTTGAGTGTGTCTTCTAATAAACCAAATTGAAGCTAAATAACCATTCCGATTCATATAGTGGTTGACTTAGAAAAAGAAATTAAATCGAAAAACAATTTTCAAAAATTTCTTCTCATCAGATTCAATAAGTTTGCGAGATATGCGTTACTCAAAAAAAATTTTTGTTTGCAACATCAAATTGGTTCTTATTTTACTCCGATGTGACCGTTTCTAAAAATGATAAAGCCATTAAAAAAATCCTTAAAACTTTAGATATTTTTTTATCCTTCCATTTTTTCCGCTAGTGTCTATTTATATAATATCAGCTATATTATTAAACTATTACACTTAAATGTAAAAAAAAATATTTTAAATTGAAAATTAAACATATCCTAATCATCGGTAATTTCAAGCGAATATAAAATACGGGGATAGCGCACAAATTCTTAGACGGCGGCGTCTCTCCTGGCAGGCGATCCCCCTGGGGAGCCGCGGGCGGAAGTCCTTGCAGTTGCCTATCAGTGCAGGGTGGCTTCAAGGATTTCCAGAGGTGCTGACTCTTACGATAACCAGGTCCGGAGGATCAGAGCTCACGCCAACAGAGCTCTGATCCAAAATTGGAGGGAAGTTCTTGGGTCTCCTACTACGAGTATAGTCACGGTGGAGGCGATCCGACCTCACCTGGACAATTAGCTCACCAGGGAGCACGGATCCCTTTTTTACTGTCTGGTACAGGTGCTTGCCGGTCATGGTTGCTTCGGCAAGTAATTGCACCACCCGGTGCAATTACTTTGGCCGTGAGGAAACGCCCGCCTGTCATGAGTGAGTGCTGCTATAGATACGGCGCACCATACCCTGCGGCATATCTTGTTGTCACTGGTTAGAGGAAATCTTTCACTGGAGAGCATAATTGGGGTAATGCTCGCCGGTGAAGTAGTGTGAAGAGCGGTTGCCTTCTTTTGCGAGACCGTCATCTCGCTGAAGGAGGCTAAGAGAGCAAGAGGGTGGAGCTCTCCCTCGCCGTCGGAGGAGGCTTGGTGGCAGAAGTCGCACTTCGTCGTCGTCGTCATGCCTCACTCTATTGAGTGGCAGTTCGTCATAGTCGATACCATCCGGGTGACCAGATTGCAATGCAGTTAGGTAACCTCTAGTGGTCTCACTCATGGATGAGGAGGGTTTTGGGTATTCTGTTGTCAATGAGGTTCACACTCCCAATTATAAAAACATTTCTCAGCACTAAAAAAAAAATGCAATTTTTTACACATTTACAATTCAAAATAAATATATTATTAGAAGTGTGCACGAAGAATCTTAATAAAAAAATGTTTTTTTCCCTATAATTCATCATAACAAATTATTGGGGAAAGACTCGAGCATCATTTATCATTCGGCAACAGTGCTACGATTTATTGAGTCGAAATAAATAATCGACATTTTAATACTTGCGTTTAACGTTGAAACGTAGTTGACGTAATATTTTTACGTTTAATCAAGGGGATCGTAAATCAATTAAATGGATTTTTGGACACAATGAAATTGTCTAACATTAGATAATAGAGCAACAGTCATCATTATGTATCTTATAGCTTACTCAAATGCCTTATTCCTATTTTTTGTATTTCATATTCTCTCATATGTCTCCATAAATAAAGTAAATAGTTATTTGTATACGTCGTATTTAATGGAAAGGAGCCAGGCGGTAGCAGTCAAGGGTTTTTGTTCGACGTTTGTACCGGTTACTTGTGGTGTGCCCCAAGGGCCCCATTTCGGGGCATTATTATTTAACATATATATAAATGATATAGTAAGTAGTTTTGAAAATTGTACTCTATTAGTTTATGCCGATGATATGAAATTTTTTAAGAAGATTAATTCATTGACTGATTGTGGTCTGCTACAGAAGAATTTAAATAAACTACCAGTTTATTGTCAAGAAGCAATTTTAAAACTAATAAACAAATGTAATTCAATTAGTTTTACTAGAAAAAGAAATCCAGTAATTTTCATTATATGTTGAATAATACAGCCTTAAACAGAGTATCGGAAATCAGAGATCAAATTAACTTTTACTTGCCATGTGGATTATGTTGTATCAAAGGTTTATCGAACACTTGGAGTGAGTAAAGAATTTAAAAAAATATCTACACTCATTTTGCTGTATAACTCCTTTGTTAGGCCGCTCTTGGAATACTGCTCGACAGTTTGGAATCCCCAATACCAAGTTTATATAAACAAAATTGAGAAATTACAAAATAAATTCCTGCGAATCTTATACTAAAGTTATCCTGGTAATAACACTAACAATATTCAATTAAATCTTTAAGAAACAAAAAGAAAAATCAACGACCAAATATTTTTATTTAATTCTTCATAATTTAGCTGACTCTAAATTCCTCTTGAGAAATATTTATTTCAAATGTACCAGGAACATTAATGTAAGGCACCAATCATTGTTTTTGGAACCAGCACCTTTGACCAACTATGCCAAAAATACATTAATTTATCGAGCATGTCACAATTATGACGAAAATTGTAATTATGTCGATATCATGCACGATAAAATGAATGTATTTAATGATAGTCTATATGAATGTTTAATAGAAAGTTTTTGTTTTTTTGTGTGGCAAACTTTTTGCTTATTTTTTAAAATTGCCTTTTATATAAATTGTATTTTATATAAAGTAACTCTATTATAATCTTCTAATATATTATAGCTATGTATATGTGTTAGTAATCAGTGGAAACTTGACTGATTTTTGTATAAAGTAGTTTTTAAGATATATAATAACTGTTTATTTCCCAAATAATAAATAAATACATATACTGTAAGCAGTTTCAAACAGTAATATTACTGAGTTGGATTTTAGGAATTGAAATTGCTTATTTTTATCTCTCAAGCAGAAGAGTATTTCTAAACGTCTTTTAAAAATAAAATAAAAATAGCAAGTAAGCTTGTCTTAACCATGAAGAGTATCATAGATTGAGATTTTATATTTAAGAAAAAACAATTTTATAAGATTATTTTTCAACGAGTTGACAGTTGACAAAGTTTTAACTAAGACATTTTTGTATATCAACTATCCGTCTATCCATATGTTGTTCAATTGAATAAATAAAAATATCCTGATACGTAATAAGCATGTTGATGACAGGCACAACAAATCAAAGCTTTGTTAAAGCTGACAGTGTCACTATTATTAATTACTGTCTTCGATCTTCAAACAAAAGGAGGGTAGGCGGTGAATGGAAAAGGTCTAATAATGTTGTTTTAATGCCTTCTCCCTTTAAGCCCTTAGGGAGCTATGCATAAATCTATAGATATTAATAAAAAGAAACATCTGAATATATAAACTTCAAATTACGCATTAGTGAAAATAATTTTATTATTTAAATAGGTAATTTAAAAGAAAACAATCAATTTCTCCGCTGACTAGATAAAAAAGTTCCATAGAAAAATCCTTCTAAATGAGCTTTTAATAAATAACACTACAATTACTATCAATTACATTAAATATGATCCAGAAAAAGATAATGGGATTTTATTATCAAGATGAAATAAATTAAACCGTCAATATAAAATTCATATTTAAAGAGTTTTTAATTAGATAATTATTCTTAAAATACTATTATAAATGAATAAACAGCAAAACAAGTTTCATGCCTATCCTACCACCTTCATGAGGCTTTAATTCAATGTACGTCCTAAATAGAGGATCGTTTTATATAAAAAAGTTAAAGGGACAGAGAGGTATTCAAATCGCCTTAACATTAGATGATGCTGCAAATTTCTGTAAATCCAGCTTAATGTCCGTTCCTCGCATCACGTCATGCAGAGTAGTTTTTACGATATAAATTCCTATATAATAGGTTTTTATGGTAAGAAACCTTTATATTGCGCTTGATGAAAAGCTTATATAGAACAAGTATTATAAAAATTAAGTTGATTCCTATGTTTGTTAATACTTTTTTATGCTGAAATTCAGTTAACTTTAACGGGTATCAGTTTAAACACAGACCCGAAGCAATATTGATTTACATCCCAAAATAAATTAAACTGGCTTATATCTCTAGGGGCAGAACTTATTATAGAGCTCCACTTCAGACTGTATTACATATCACAAGCTCAGAATACGAGTATATTATAATTAATTACAAACATAGTGCAGTAAGTATATAGAATAATACTTTATGAGCATTAAACTGGCTATAATCTTCCAATCCAAGTTCATCAAGTTATGATATAACAACCAATTAAAGCAAATTCCTTTTAAAATACATTAGAAAAAAATAAAAGTTTTGTGTGAGCTTTTGATGGATGGCGCTGTACATTTTTTTGCAAACTAAATTTAATTTATGATTTAATATTTTAAAGTATAGTATTAACATCGTGTCAGCCAATACAATATTAAAAAATGTACAGTCAAAAACGACATCGGATACAGCGACTTGTTCCTTAAATCGAAGAACTTTTATCGACATTCTTCGACCAAAACGCCCAATAGTTTAGTTGTATCTACGAAGTGACGTCTATTTCTTTTTTCTAATAAACATTTTTTTTAAATGCCGTTCTTAATGTTAGACTATAGATAGAATTATTGAGTAATATAGTGGCAATACTTAAAAGTACCAAATGCATCGTGCAATGTAACGAAATGTAGTGTTAATATAATGCAAGGTAACATTAACGAACGGACAATTTTGTTAAGTTACACTCTCTATGAGGGTTCTAGTGCCTGTGTCAGAATAAACGGAGCGTACACGGAGTGGTTTCCTGTCGAAAGAGGTGTTCGACAGGGATGTGTTGCGTCACCATGGCTGTTCAACCTTTTCATGGATAAATGTTTGACAGATTTAAAAGAATGTATGTATGGGTTAAGAATGAATGAATTACTCATCAAATGTTTACTCTACGCTGATGATCAAGTAATACTTGCGTCATCCGCTAACGAGCTTCAGGAGATGCTAAATATTATGAATGAAGCTTTGAAAGGGAAAGGAATGAAAGTGAATGTAAACAAAACGAAAGTTATGCTTTTTGAACGAGATGAATCTATGATGAATGGCAATATTTTGATAGATGGGGAACAAGTGGAAGAGGTGAAAGAATTTGTATACTTGGGATCTAAATTTACAAAAGATGGAACATGTGAAAGTGATATCGAAAGGAGAGTGAATGCAGGGAATATGGTAAATGGTGCTCTGCATGCTTTTATGAATAGCCAGATGGTGTCTCAAAGGGCTAGACTGGCAGTGCATGCTGGAGTGTTGGTGCCAACACTTATGTATGGTAGTGAAAGTTGGGTATGGCAGAAGAATCACAAAAGTAAAATAAATGCGGTAGAGATGAGAGCGTTGAGAAGCATGAGTGGATTAAAACTGAGTGACAGAGTGAGAAATAGTGTGATAAGAGAACGTTGTGGTATAAAAGAAGACGTAGTGACTAAAATTGAGAAAGGTATGCTTAGATGGTTTGGGCATGTAGAGAGAATGAATGAAAGGAGACTGACAAAAAGGATTTATGAGTCAAGAGTGAATGCGAAAGTTGGAAGGGGAAGACCAAGGCGAACGTTCCTGGACCAAATCCAGGACATTTTAAATAACGGCCAGGTCAAGAGTACTCTAAACCGACGAACTTGTATGAAAGGTTTAATGAGATTGAAAGAAGCGAAGGAGATATGCAAGGATCGTGGCAAGTGGAAGGATGTTGTCTCTGCCTACCCCTATGGGAATGAGGCGTGATGCTATGTATGTATGTATGTACACTTTCGAGCTGTCTCGTGAAGTAGTTGCTTTAAGAGTAATAATGCTAAATTGTATATAAGTTCGCGATTCGTAGGGTTATGTCGGTGACTTTGGTTCTGATACGGATCTCCTCATGTCTGATCTGATCGCGTTCGCTTTCGAATGAGTCCCATAGTCAGCGACCCCGTTTCCGATCCGTATGTAAGCTCTGGCAACACACACTGTTCGAAGACTTTGGTCTTCAGGCACTGAGGGATATTGGACGAAAGTAAGTAAGTAAGTAGCAGCCCATTTACGTCCCACTGCTGGGCACAGGCCTCCTCTCTCCGAGGAGCGAGAGTTTTTAGAGCATAGACCCACCACGCTGCTCCACTGCGGATTGGCAGGCATATAGTACACAAGTGCACTCTCTATTCCTTCACTCTCATAGTCCGATGTGACGGGATTCTGACACGACCGACGGCTTAACGTGCTCTCCGAGGCACGGGGTTGGAACACATCGCCAACTTCCCAATTTCGGGCAAATATTGAGAAATTCTTAATAGAAAACTCAACATCGACTTTGAATTGGCCCGACCCGGGACTCGAACCCAGGACCTCATGTCTTTAGTCGAACATGCTAACCACTAGACCAATGAGGCAGTTGTTATAGGCAATATACGATATATTGGACGAAAACATCTTCCACATTTTCCCGAACGCTTCCCTACCGAGTTGGATTTAGCGGTTGGACCACAAGAATACATACTATACACTATACTAGTGTTTATTGCCTATAACAACTATCGGACATGACGTCCGAAATACACTGTCCCTTCTATATCGTTATATAAGGTATCTAATCTTTTAAAAGCAATTTATTATAACAACATTAATTTATACATAAAAAACATACCCCGTCAATCAAATATTGCTTGTTTAGATTTATATATTTTGTTAGGCGACCCAAAAACTTGATAGGTTCAGTATCCAGTCGATCAATTCTACTGATTAATGATAAAAGAAATGTTTTTTTTTACGATATTGTAGCCAGCGGTATAAAGGAAATGATATTTGAAATAGCTCTCCTTGAGAACTTCACTTCAGTATGAAAAGTTGGTAAATTTATCATGTAACAACTGTTCCAAGATAAATTTACTGTGTCGATGAATCCATCGGTCCCTGGAGACACGATTGAAAAACAACGTACACATGACTTACGATCTCTCATACTGTATAGTTTTTCAATATATTTTAAAGGTAGTCGTTTTAAAAATTATTCTTGCAATATCAAGTAGCCTATTTTCTACTGAAAATGCCTTGTTTTGGTAACTATTGCCTACATACTATAAAATTGTACTCTTTATACATTAGAACTTTGTCGTTTTATAATATCTATTCAGTTAGTAGTCCCTGAAAAACATAACTACAAAGTGTTAGACTATAGATAGTTGGGTGACAACACTGATAGCTCTGAAATGTAGGGAGTTATTGATTCATAGAAGCAACATTAAAAAAAACCAAATACGTTGTGCTCTTTTACAAATTCTTATGCAATACGAGGTAACTTTAACGAACAGAACAATTGAAAATATACAACTTGCACTATACTTATGATTATTTCACTATATGAATACACCACATAGTAGCTGGCAAGACTGTTATTAATGTTACCTCGTATTGCATAACATTTCGTAATAGTGCACAATATTTTTGGTATTTTTTTTTAAGTGATGCCTCTATATTATTCCATTACTCTCAATATTTCAGATCTATCAGTGTTGGTTAACCAGTTAGTTAATATAAAAAAATGTTATTCTCACGTACATACTTTCTTTTGCCTGACTACTAGATAGTTTATCTATAGTCTGACAAAAGAAAGTATGTACGTGAGAATAATATTTTTTAAATACGATTGAAGTATATATGTTTAATCTTATAACACAATTCTGTATCTTTTATTTAATAGTAGATATAAGTAAGCAGTAAGGAATTTAGAAAAAAAAACATTTATTTACTTAAGACTTAAGGTGTAAAAGTATTCGTCATAGATTTATTTATTGTTAGATTAGCTTGTATGTGGTGCTTCCCTTTAAGTAGCTTTGCATTTAGTAAGTAATTTTTAAGATCATCTACAATATGTATAAAAATGTATTCAATGTAGAAGCAGCATTGGTTAGCAGGTGAGAAAAATAAATGAAAAATCTTTGCATGTAATATTAAAATAACATCTCTTCTTTGAATGTATAATGTGAAATTATAGATTAAAAAGCAATTTTTCATAGATCTTTAAATCAAAGCATATGTAATAAAATAATTACCTTGAAATCGTGTTTATTATCATATTTTGTTTATTTGTTGTTAATTGAGAATTTTGCAAAATTGCATACTAATTTGGAATTTTGAAATGCGCTAAAATGTATATTTCGATACATATATAGAGACGAAGCTTATAAAATCGTGACAAAAACTGGTTTACATATATGAAATTGAATTAAAATCTGGGAATTTTTCTTACTCATTATTTTTATAAAACGAAATATTTTGGTTCTCAGAAATTAAGGGGCTATGTCGCGAAATTTTGTTGATCACTCCATTAAAGTTGTTCCGATCTTGGTTAAGTTTACAGATTATTTAATCACGTGCCTAAACCTCGTTTCTTATTCAAAGTCACACTCGCATTGATCCATAAATTATGATTTAAGCTGCTTACATAATAGACTACGATGTTAAAATAATCCGATAACGAAGCCTTAGTCTTTACATTAATTTCCTTTTAAAATGCTCTTTGTAAGAGTAACTCCTGTATCCCTTATATTTATTATCAAAGAAAAACACGATAAAATTTACTAGAAATACTATTTACTTTTGACGCAGCGTAAACAGACGTTCACTTAGAACGGGTTTCGAAATATTTACACGGGGAACAGGTAGGATAAATAATACCGCCATACCACTTACTCATCATGAAATCTCTAAAGCCGTAGGCCTAATTGAATTCAAATTTCGCATCTTTACTCCTATCGCAACGTAGATGTTTACTAAGAACGGATTTCTTCATATTCCGACGGAATCGGAATCAACCTTGATTCGTTTCCTCAGGTCTGAGGATCGTGACACCCACTCCGATGAGCTATTTTCTTTTGGACGCCAACTATTTGCTCTTTTGCCATTAATTTTTCCAGTTATCACAAGCTTTTCGCCGTTATCACCCTGATCCCTGACAATGTGCCCAAAGCAGTCAAGTATTTTTTTGAGATACACATATCAAAAAAATCGGTGCCGTTGCGGTTTGATAATCTAAAAATCTACGTCTCAGCACCATAGAGAAATTGAAAAGACGAGGGTTCGTAGGAATCGGAATATATAGTCGAAAATAGATCGCTTACTGTGAGACCTTTGAAATAATTAAATTTTTGACATGAAATTTGTAATATTTACTACTGTCGCAACATAGACGCTTGTTAAGAACGGGTTTCTTCGTATACCGATCGCGACAATCGGTCTATATACGGGATAAAGGATCAATATGCTAGATATCTATAAGAAAATATAATTTCCATTTCGATTCCCGACTTCAATTACATAAATCATGTCTTATTTACACCGTTTACCAAAGCAATTTACATAATGAGAGCTATTTAAGATAAATTGGAAATTTCATCCAACATATTGGAGGGTTCGTGAAAAATTGGTTCGGCATCGTTCCCTGGAAACTGTTCCCTTTAATTTGCATTACAACTAGACTATAAACCCTATCGTGTACAGAATAAGAATGATTTTGTTTTAGATATTTTTATTTCTTGATATAGAAGTTGCGGGTGAAAATTGCGAGAGGGTTAACATATATGTTACATACGAGCGGGATTTATAACTGCAATCTATATTTATATCTTGTTTTTAATATGCTGGAATATCGTTAAATATCTGTAAAACTGGAGGATTAAATTTGATTTTATCATTCTACTTTATATCTGTGCAAATAAAATAAGGAGTGTATGTTTGTAATTTGAAATTAATAGCTTTTCACTAAATATAAATGATAATAAAATATATTGGAGAATATGAGAGAAGGAAAGCATAAAGCATATGGGCGTAAGGTTCTCCGCCGACATCGTCATTAATGGCATCCATAATCATATCAACTAATCAAAAATCGCATCAATTTCCATACTGTGAGCGTTGTTGGGTAATGTTGGTGCAATCAAACGCTTTATTAATTAACTCATATTATAATGTCCAATCCATTATTGTTTCCGATAACAATTTAAACAAAAACATTTACAATAATAGCTAGGAACGTGACAGTTTCAAAAGTCGACCGCATCGGCGGGCCGTCATCCCGAGAACTGCGGAGACGCGCGCCGAACTGCCACTTATTGACTCTGCTCCACGCTGGTAGACAGATGGTGCCAGCGTTCCACAGAATATTGCACTCCGACAAATATATACGGTATTAATATGTCATAAATAGTTTTGTTTCCGATAATATCTGCACCAACTGAACCGACTTTGACGGGACTATCACTAGCAGATAAGTGATGTTAAAAGCAGTAAGGCTACATTTATTTAAGCAAAAAGGCACTCGGAATTACGCTGGTGCCTAAAATATACATTTACGTTTCTTAAGAGATCGCGTTTCAATTCAATCAATAATAGTGTTGTAGTATTTTCAACTTTTATCGTTATATATCTCGTAGTAGCATAAATACCAGTCTCGTCGCAGTGGAAAGTCTACTAAGTTAGACTATAGACTTATTTTGTTGATATAAAAGTTTTATTTCTTTTCTTTTTCAAATACTTCCTTTCAAATTATTAGATACACACTTACATTTACAATGTTATCAAGACACAGATTTTACTTTACAACAAATATATATTCATATATTACATTTTTAAATTCGTTACATCATTTGTATAGAATTACCGACATTAGCAAATTTAAAAATTCTCAATAGGTATTGAAAAATTTTTGAAAAATCAATAATTCGCTCCTGTAATTTCTAACTTGATAAAAATAAAAACAGTATATGTATATCGGTAAGTATTGTTGGTATCCTTGGAATATGAGTTAACTTATCAGTTGCAGGCCCAGTTATGAAGTTCGCTACTATTTTCTTCAAATTGACATTTTTAATTTCGCTGTTTTGAATGGAAAGTATTTCACTGGTATTGCAGCGGTCTTTAATTATCATTCAATAGGATAATTACGGAGGTTAAGGATTAATAATATGTTTTGATTATGGGCGGCACTTTTATTAACTTTGTTAATGTAAAAAAGTAATTATAGTGACATAACTACAGTAGTTGGTCATATGGTATAACGGACTTTTTTGTAAATATATATACCTTCTATAATATTGTGGAACATTTTTTTGTTCTATCATCAATAGTTTCTCCAGTGAACGCAATGACAGATTTTTTTAAAACCAATCTTTTCACGCCTTGTTTTCTCTCTCTCTCTCTCTCTCAGGTAAGACCAAAACACTACGTAGTTTGTTGATCATAAGCAATATCATATTCTGCGGGTGACAAATGTGTTTATTTCTGTTATAAATAGATGGTGTCACCCTTTAAGTCCAATTAAAGTGTACGCGGACGATGTTCTGCGAGACAGCTAGTATTATTTGCTAGTACTACTATATTAGATGTATTTTTTGCTAGTATTTTGTATGCATACACTAAAATACCATTGTTTAGTGAATCAAGTAAACGACAGCAGTATCTGTGTGATTAATGGCACGGTCGTTAGCGGCGACTGCGAATGGCAACGAAGCGACGCGACGTCTTTATTTTGTACTAACTGCGATCATCATTTTCCGACAGCTGTGGCTGTTTTCATCAAATCTGTTACTGTATTATGCAGATAAAAAGATTTGTTTGTACAAATATTTAATTAATTACTACTCAATTGCTTCTCTCATATAAAGTTGTTTTTAGAAGCAAGTAGACCGCATTTGCGCGTTATATAAGGTAGATATTATCTTCAAGCCCCTATAGCAGGGATAGTGACAGTGACATGGAGTGCTGTCGTACAGAATGGTACAGATGCTCACCGGACACGGTTGTTTCGGGAAGGACTTGCACCAGATTGCTGGCCGATAGGTATCGCCTATTTGCCATGAGTCCGTAGATACATCGTGGTAATATATCGTGGCAGAATGCCCAGCGTGGGGCCCACAGCGGCATCTTCTAGCATCATTGATTGGAGTTGACCTCTCGCTGGCCTGCATAGAAAGTGCGATAGTCGCCAGCGAAGCAGGGTGGAGAGCCGTAGCCTTCTTTTGCGAGACTGTTATCTCGCTAAAAGAGGCTCGTGAGAGGGAGTGGGAGTTGGCTCCTGACGCCCGTCCTATCCGTCGCAGAAGCCTGGGTGGCAGAAGGCGCATCTACGCGCGCCTCCTACCAGTGACTTGAACCTCGATTCGGCTTCATCCGGGACACCATATTGGATTGCGCAACCGAGCCGCTGGTGTGCAACTTTAGGACGACGAGGGCCCGCTGGGTTTTAGTGGGTATTCGGCTTGACAGTGAGTCCCACACTTCCGACTGGTCGGAGTGCGTGTTTTCCATATTCCGACTGGGCGGGGTGCGCAAAAGCATTTTCCAGCGATAAAAATAGGCACGGTAGACAAGTGCTCTCTCTATTCCTTTACTCTCATAGGCCGATGTGACGGGAATCCGAGTCGACTGGAGTGAGATGAGGTGCAGAACCGACAGCTTAACGTGCTCTTCGAGGTATGGGGATAGAGCACACCGCCAACTTCCCAACTTCGGGCAAATATTGAGAAAATTTTAATAGAAAACTCAATGTCGATTCTTGAACTGGCCCAGTCTAGGACCTCATGTCTGTGGCCGAGCAACCATTAGACTAATGAGGCAGTTAATTTCTTGTATAAATTTATTTGTATAATGTAATAATAGAAAATATAATGCGTCTTCTTTTAAGGGCTTACCGCACAAAGGGAAAACCATTGTGTTTTATCTCGAAAACAATTTTGCGGTGAAGTTAAAAACAGTTTGGGAGTGAAGTGTTTTATTTAACTTTGTATGAAAAATTTAACAATTTTAAAACGTGTGCAATATTTTATATTAACTTACGATACGAGAAACATTTTATTATTGTTGGTGCAAATTTTTTAAACATGAACAATATAAGTTTTTTTTAATGATTTGCCAACAAACATTTAACTGAAGCAAACATAATTATATAGGACAAAATTGAAGTTACATTAATAATAATTTTAAATGAAAATTATTAGAATTTAAATACAACACTGCTTACAATTTTACCATCGGATTGATATAAAACCATGATAGCATAAGGATATATGCAAATATATGTACAACTGCTAAGTTGTCTTTCTAAAAAACTTAAACGCTTTGTGGTTCAAGCTAAATTTCCTAAGAACGCAAAAAACGTAAATAAATCTATCTATATAGTATTGAAATACTATTCGCTATTGACTTGAAATTCAATAAAACGTCTCATTTTCTAATGTAGACGGTCTCGTCACGTTTTCCCATATTCCCACAGGATGGGACATTATACGGGTGACATCGAAGGAAATAACTAGTACAAGTATACTATTTATTAGATTGTTATTTGACGGCCTCGTTGGCTCAGTGTTGTGAATACTGTCTTCGATAGGAGAGACTTTAGCAGAATTGCGTTTTCTCATTCGTATCAGTCTATGGTAAGAGGCTTCGGACGTGGCTTGTTACCAACCTATCAGCAAAGACATGCCACCAAGCCAATTAATGGAGTGTGGCAGGGTAATGGACACGGCCGTTTGTAATGGCTTCAAAATATCGGGGCTTCCCCCTCCGCCGCACGCGATGTGTTACAGTCTATACTTAGCGTAATAAATTCTTTCATCCTTTAACTATCCAGTGGTGTAATTAAATTCCAGTTGGATATGATGGATATGTAGTTACAACACCGAACTGTATCTGTAATCCCCCGAGTTTGTTATCATTCATATATTTTTAATTGCCTCCCTATAGATGCGATAAATTATCTCTTACCAGGTTAGTGCTTTTCCGACTTAGACTCTATCATCTCTTACCATTAATCACAGTCAAACATTAACCCATCAGTAATAAAAATATTTTTTGCTTTACAAATGAAGAAATATATTTAAAGAAATAGTCTGCCTTTGTAAAATGTTTTCTTAATTATTAAGCGTCCAAAGAGGAACGGTAACGTAAAAAATGCCTTGAGTTTTTATAAGTTCCTAGTTTTCACTACAGCAAACTCAATCTAGTTCTTCATCCACTTTGTGGTTATCGGCGTTGGCAATCGCTTTCATTAACTGAAAACATCATGTTTATAAAGCTTCGCTGCAGTTGAAGAACTATTTTAAAATGTACTTTAATCCATTTGAGCACTGAAAGCGAAATATTCAAACAAGCAAAAGCAATTTGAAATAAGCTAAAAATACTTGAAAATGATTTTAATTTCATATATACGCCATTTTAATGTCAATTTTCATTTATTTAAAGCATAGGGTAAATATTTATTCAAATAAGAGTTGAGTGCTATTTAAATCATAAGAAGAATAATTAAAAGTGAAACGCTGTTTGTTTTTTTGGTGTTGTCAATAAAAGTTAAACATATGTTAACCACTTTGACTTACAATATATGCAGTAAAAACTCAGTATATTGCAATTTTTCGTCAAAATGAATGAGACTGTTGTTGGAATACATTTTTTTTATAGAAACTTATCTATAATTTTAAGTTGAACAATTACCGCATTATTTTCAAAATAATGGTTATTATGAAATATCCTTAAAAAGTGAGAAATGCCGTGGCCGATTTTTTATACATCTATATATAATTTGCCCACGTTTTTAAACGGAAAGAGCCGTCGCCTGCCCCACCCCGTACGCTTTGCGTTGGTTGCTCAGTGAATCGAATGACGCTAAAATATGTCTTAGGGCATAAATGTTCATGAAAAACTACCAAATGTTATGATTTTTATGTTTGGTAATAGTTCGACTATACAATGTTTAATAAATTAAGACTGGTGTAACGTCATATTGCGCTAATCTTTGAGATTGTGAAAAAAGTCCGTCTTGTATTTATAGGCTCATATCGTAAAAATTAAAATTTACCTCAAAGGTTTTCATTGTTATTCACATCACTTATATAATCAAAAACACAAATAATCTCTAATAAATACTTACAGTTTATAAAATGCCACAAAAAAACTTAACGACACACGCGCCGTTAGTAACGATCACTTTGTCTCTGATTTATTTTTTGTTTTTTCTATTGTCTCGTGTTACCTCTACGCATATTTTT
This sequence comes from Elymnias hypermnestra, assembly GCA_015832385.1. Classification (NCBI taxonomy): domain Eukaryota; kingdom Metazoa; phylum Arthropoda; class Insecta; order Lepidoptera; family Nymphalidae; genus Elymnias; species Elymnias hypermnestra. Next base: position 2,565,864 of record JACTOM010000011.1, read on the forward strand.
TGCGATAGTTACCGAGAAGCGAAATAGATAATACACGTTACGACTTAAAAAGAAAGATATGTCTATATATCTGATTGCCAAGGTTGAGACCGAACTATCGTATCATGTCAACTAGTAGTTGACTCGCGCAATCTTTTTTAAATCGGCAGGGGCAATGTAAAGTTTATAGAGAAGTCCGACGCGGTGAAGGATTTCGTTTAATAGTATATAAGGATTATGTATTGTATTTTTAATAAGGTTTATATCGGATTGCCTAAGCGAAATTTCACACTCTTTAAGTTATTATCATCTGCGAATCGAATACTAATCTCGTAATAAAGTTGTTAAACACGTAACTTTGGATCGATCGGAACTTTTTGGGGGATTTACGAGTATTTTAGTAGTATTTCAGTAGTTACTGAACATCGAAACTTTTTCATTTACGCCTACGGACGCCGACTGAATAAAATATGAGGCGGTTCTGGGCTATAGAAAATTCGTCCGAATTTAAAGATTTTTATGCTCGTCTACTGAATTAATGATGCTTTAAGTAAAAAGGTTTTAGTTAGGCTCATATGAAAAGTATATTTCCAGAAAAGAAAATACTGCTTAATAACATTGTTTTACTATATATAAGTAAGCAAAAACCGAAATCACTCACTTTCCAAATATAGGAACTCTAATAATATTCGACAAATTGAGCAAAGTAACTATTTTGGCGATGCAGATGACTAAGATCATATTCCACCATATTTCCAGGGTATCGGTTAGAATGTTATTAAAACTTCAGTTACAGTTTAATTTTTGTTAATAAAGCAACGCCAAACCTTTTTATATTAAGAATATTTATACATCTGGTGATAATATATTCCAGTGTTATATTTCATTTTATTTGTGTATGTAAAATTATAACTAACAAGATCCTTATGTCAAGTATTTATGTGATTGAATTTCACCAAAATGCCTAGACCGATTTTGTCGAAAATATTGCACGTTTAGATGAATTCAAGAATAATTTAAATTGAAATTTCGATACGGATTTGGTCATATATCCACGGGATCGGAAAAAGTTCTCTATCTGGCAAACTTACATGAAAATACTATGGAAAATACATAGATTGTTCATGTTATGATTTATAATAATTGCACCTATTTATCGCATTGTATTACATGGAATGTTAAAGAAAGGATAAATAAACAAAACTATAATAATTCTTCATATAAAAGAAAGAATATTAAAAGACCCTTTGGTAGTTTATTCTCATTGTCCTACGTAGCACTAACATAATAAAAGGTGAGATAGCATTTTCAGCAAATAAAGGATGTTGTTGGCGGTGAATGCATGTCAAGTTTCCCACTCTTCACATGTCAGGAGACAATGTGTCACGCAACAAGGGATACAATGTAATGTTTCCTTATTTAAGAAGGACGAAGACACCTGTTCTAACCTTTTCAAAGGCACACGGTATGCATAGGTAATAAAATGAGAGGTTAAATTCACATAGGTGAAAAGACAGCAGAGTATTTTTATTTAAATTTTGTTTATATGTCTCAAAAAGGATAAAAATCATTGTTAAAAGATCACGTTACTAATAATATACTAGCTGACGAAACCAATATCTATTTGATGTTTATGTAACTTTGCCACACGAGACGAAAAATACGACCCGCCATCGCATTTTAAATCTTTGATATCTTCTAATATATCCATTTTAATGAAGTGCTGTTAAAAGCCATTTTGTCCTATACGAAATATACAACGTATTTAAAGTATTTAATTTGCTAAGAAACAATACTTTAAGTATAAAATAGGGGTTGCGATTTAAGCACACAGTAATATATTTGTTATGACTACACATTATAAAAATTGTAATTATTCGGCTTCTCTTTTACTATAAATTTGTATGTATTAGGCATAACAATTCACCATTTTAATCACTCTATATATTGCTGCAATAAAACCCATTAAGTTTAAAGAACTAAACGAAAAGATATTATATATAACGTAAATATATACATTATATCAACGGTTCTTAAAGTTATCATCTTTTTTATTGAAATACTTTTATAGCATAATGCCCTAGCACTAGCCGAATAAGATTTGCAGTGAATTTTCTCAATGAATGGCAGTACTATAGGGATAGCTTTCAGAAAAACAGTTTATGCAGATATATCCCTATATACGAGTATATTGACTCTTAATAAAAAGAGGGAATGTTCCTCATATAACTTAAGAACTAAAGTAATACTTGTTATAAAGTCTAGTAGGGTGCATAAAATTAACAACTCATTTAGGGGTAACTGTATACGGTTCTATAATAAACTCCCAGAAGACGTTTTAGAGATGTAAGAAATCCTAAGTCATTGTCAAAAGAAAATTGATTGATAAATAATACTATAAGTTGCAAGATTACTTAGACGATGGAAACGCAGAAGTAAACGAATTGCTCTAATTTGAATTTATATATTACTAGTAGACCCGACAGACTTCGTTCTGTCAGAAAGATTTGGAATGTGACAAATTTCAGTTTTACGAATTATTTTTGAAATGAAATTACAGCAGTACTGATGATCAAAATCTCTTGAATTTTGTGACTATTCAGTCGATTTTGAACTTTGCGCAGCGGTAATAAAGTGCAAATTGACTTTTTGACGTTAGGAAAACACCTATAATGCCTAGACAACAGTGAGTACTTGTAATTTATCATGAACTTTATAGAATAGCAATAAAGGTCGAATTGACTCTACATTTTAGTTAGAAAACGCTTGTATGAGAAACAGGAAATAGCTGTTTTTAAGGTTTTCCCCTGCAATTTTTCGAACTTTTCTCGCCGTAAAAACTATCTTTGGACTTCAACAAACATTTAAAAAAAGAATTGGCAAAATTAGTCCAGGCGTTGTTGAGTTATACGCTTACCAACATATTTTGCGATTTATTTTTATATTATAGATAAACTAGCATGATACTGTATAAAAAATACAAAATACCCGACTGAGTTTGTTATGGGCTCTTCTCAGGATAGGACTCGAAGGAACCCCAGTAACTTTAGATTTTAAATCGTTCTTCAATACCATCATCAGTCGTACATTAGAATTAGTTTGTTGAAAAAAAATTATTTTTGACGATTCATACTGATGTAATAGACCTACTAGAATAAAGATATTTTGAGTTTGAGTTTGTATTTCTTTTACGTGTTTTATGGAACAACCTTACAATATTTTATTAAGAAAGTAAAGATTTATGTAGCTACTTGTTTAAAAAAGAATTGATCTTAAACGCCAAGTCCTAAAATTGGGGTTTAGTTAAAATTTCATAGAAATTCGAATAACTTTTGTTATTCATTTTCAAGGATATAAAGAAAAATAGTCTGGTCAAAGGTTCAATAAATCATCTGTAGATTTATGACTACGTAAAAGTTTAGGTACTTCGTTGGTGCGGTGGTTATCGTACCCTTATTAATATACAAATTGTTCCGAAAAATATTACAAATAAGAGAAATTTTAACAATAAATAAAAACGTTACTTCAAAAGTGCAAGTTATAGTCTAATTCATCATACATTCCGAAAAATATGGTACATTCCGTGAGGAAATATACAAATTTTGAATAAATAAACAAATTTGAATACTGTTTCAACATTCCTTTCATTCAAATTTCAAATTCCCCATGTACGTAAGAACCAAATATTTTTCTGCGAAATTCTTCGCAATATTTTAGGTTCAAATGGGACGCATTAACATTAATTGGGTTATTTACTGGCTTTTTCACCATAATTGCTTTTCCTTTTTGTCTCACACAGTTTTTTGCAAGAGTGGATATTTTTTATTGGGCGCTCGTTATTTTTTTCTTGGCAATTAGCATTCTTAATTCGCTGTGTCATGAAAAATGACACCATATCTTTTAGGGAAGGTATTTAAGTTATAATTGTATAGAAGAATTATCACAGTCCCACAAATAAAAACACATTTATTGAAAAAATCATTGTATAATGATTTTCAACTTTTAATAAGTGCTACATTTTAATAAAGGAACTAGCTATTAACATTCCATTGCTGTGCAAAGCCTTCCTCACTCATATAAGACAGGACTTATAGAGCATAGACCCACCACGATACTACACAGCAAATTGGATTATATACATTCCAGAATTACTCCTAGGATATATAGGTTTCCTTACTATATTTTCCTTCAATAAAATGCACCCAAAATGAAGTGTTAACGACAAAGCACAATTAAATTAAAAGTAAAGTTTCTTTTTGTAAAGAGAATCTAAGTGATGCCTACCCACGATTCGAACCGGCGACTCTTTGAACGATAATCAACTCGGTTCACCTCTACAGTAACTTCATTCTGTTAATAAGAATTAAGAGTCGTTTTTGCGGGAAAATAAAATTAATTTGAAAACACCGAGCACCCTTAATTGTCCATAAGTAAAGTATGTACCAGCACATTAACATCCCACTGCTGGGCACAGATCACCTCACTCAGGTGAAGGAATTTTTAGAGCATACATCCGCCACGCTGCTCCACTTGGGGTTAGCATCTCTTCTGGCGGGCGATTCTCCTTGGGAACTACGCGCGCAGGTTTTTACGGCTGCGTATGAGCATAGGACAGATGCGAGGGCTCAAGGCCTCCCTATTGAGGTCGATAAAGTCCGGAGGATCAGGGTCCAAGCCGACCAGGCTCTAATCCAAAAGTGGAAGCATCCCCAGTAGCGGGCGAGGCCACTGTGGACGCGATCCGTCCTCACCTGGAAAAGTGGCTTTCCAACAGACTGGTGCAGATTTTGACCGGGCATGGCTGCTTTGGAAAGTTCCTGCACCAAATTTGCTGAGAGGAGTCGCCTGCTTGCCACGAGTATGGTGCAACTCAGCACATCACACTGTGGCAGAATGCGCAGACTGGGGACCTTAGCGGCACCTCTTGGTGGCGCTGATCGGCAGGGAATTCTCGCTTGAGAGCATTGTAGACACGTTGCTGTCAAGTGAGAGATGTTGGGCGGAAGTGGTCTTCTTTTCCGAGACTGTAATCTCGCTAAAGGAGGCCTACGTGCGATATACGGAAAACCTTACCGCCGGAGGAGGCGGGATACCAGGCGGCGCTTGTTTGCGCACTTGCTCTCGCCTCTATGAATCCTCAGTCGGACTCATCAGGGAAGAATGCGCAAGCAGAACCTCCGGTGTCTCACGGATGAAGAGGGTTCCACTGCGTTTTCGTGGGTATTGCGAGGTCTCCTCCCTCGGCGAGTCCCGCACTTCTGACCCATTCAGGTCGGGGTAAGTGCGTAAAAGCATTTCCCAGCGCAAAGAAAGGGTTAGCAGGTAGAGTACACAAGTGCACTCTCTATTCCTACAATCTCGTAGTTCGATGTGACGGTAATCCGACACGACGCAGGACCACCAACCAATCACACCACCAACTTCCGAATTTCGGGCAAATATTGAGAAAATCACAATAGGAAACTCGATTGATATTTGTATTCGCCCGACCCCACACTCGAACCCAGGACCTCAAGTCTGTTGTCGAACATGTTGACTACTAAACTAATGAGGCAGACTGTAAATTGTCTATATAAATCTGAAGAATTTCTTTGTTTGCTTGAACGTGCTAATCTTAGGAACTCCAATTTGGAAAATTCTTGCAGTGCTGGGAAAGGCGATTTATCATGAAGGGATATATATTGTATTTTGTCAATTTTATACTTTATCGCACACCACCCTTAAAAAAATAAAAAAAGGAGTCCTAAACTACGTAATATACATAGTTTAAGTCTCCTTGACGTGTTCTTCCGGACAACCTTAAGGAAGATGATATACATAGTTTACATAGTCACTAACGATATCATCACGATCATGTTTATAAAAACGACTTTACAAATAATGAAATGTATAAGAATAAATTTGGTTATCATAAAAATGTTTATAGTGAGCTAATCTTAAAAAATAGACATAAGATGGCGATGAATTTTTTTAGAACTTTTACAGAGGAACATTTCTGTTAACACACGATTTTCGCGAAGCTTCAACGGTTTAGGCAGCGTAGGCAGCGGAAGCTATCAAAAGGAAAAATAACCTGATTTTGAAGAGTTCTTTATCTGTGCAATTATGTCTGCCCAGTTTTCGAATCCGCGACACTTCAAACGAAAATCCAAGCTTGTAGATTACTTAATGAGAAATAAGTAATCACTATTGCGGGAAGAACTAATTTATTTTAAACCACCGAGCACCGTAAATCTAGTTAAATATCTGCAGAGACAGATTCAGTTGGATAATAACTCAATCTAAACTTGACTGCTAAGGTGGAATTGGGATGTTTCACGAACCACCGTACTCGTAGAATATATTTGTGCTTTATATTGCTATTATCTCCATTATATTATTAAAATATTACAGTTAATAGGATCAATTTTAATCTTGTAGTGTCGAAGCTCATTGAAGAATATACATTCGATAGCATAGTTAGAATGGTGCGCATACACAGGCCCTGAGCTCGATATCCGGTACCGAACATTTAATAAATAGCACTATCATTTATCTGAGGCGGTTCACACACAGTGGCAGATTACCAGTTTTGAGGACCTCAGCGCCACATCTTGATGTCAGTATAGTGGGCGCTATGATTGGTAATGAGTCAGGTTAGAGAGCGGTGGCCTCCTGCGAGGCATTTATCTTGTAGAAGATAGACAAAGGGAGCTTATGGCAACTCCATCTCACCGGAGGCTAGGAGGTGCATATTTGCTTGTCAGATCTCCCCGAACTAACCCTTAAATCGGATTCATCCGGGAGCGCCAGTGCTGAATGCGTAAACGAACACCTGGAACCCACCATCTGGATGAAGAGGGTTCCGTTAAGTTTTATTAACGAGAGGCTTCGGCAATAGCTAGTTACCAACCAATCAGCAAACACATAAACAAGAAAACTTTGCATTCCAATATGATGCTGTGTAAAAACTATAAGAGGTAAATTACATCTTACGAACTTAGCGTTTTTCTATCTCAGACTGTATTATCAGATCAGTCAAGAACTTGACAGTAATCTACATATTTTAATATAATGTGGTTGTCTTCTAGTTGTTCAGAAGCTCTTTTAGAAGTAGTTCCGGCGCTGATTTAAAGAGCGATCAAAGAAACTGCGATATGATAGTTAAACAGGTGCATTTCGCGGTACCCAAAATGATTGTTCTTTTTTTCTGTGATGATTGTTGTTCTTTTTGTGGATTCACAACGTAATGCTGTATGTGACTGAGCTTTGTACTGCACCTTATGTGACGTCTGGGTGGATTTTTTGTCTCTATATTTGTTTAGATAGATTTTTGAAGAGTTATATAGACCATGGCAACCGATAAACATCGGATTTCCCTACATTGACACGGATAGACTACACGGATGATAGCGCCGAATACAGCTAGTCAATTATTTGCTAAATCCACAGATTGATCTTAGGTATAAATATACAATATTATTTTAATACATAAGCCAGATTGGATTTACTTTATATACACATAACTTAAGACTAAGTGAAAAAGAAGTATGGTCACAAATTACTAAATTAATGTTAATGTTAAATACTAAATATACGAGTACAATCTTTTAATACGTATATAAGTCACTGGACACCTCCCTAATTGCTGGATCTATTTTGACCTTTTGTTTTCTTTTTCATAACTACAAATAAGTTTGTTTAAATAAGTATAGTTAGAAAATGAATACCAGAACACGGTTTCTACCACGATACGTTTGAAACCACTTTTATATTGCAAGAATTACATGAGTTGACATTCCAATTTCCCGAACGTATTCATGTTGGTCTTGGCACGTCTTATCTTTTTGAATTTTTCACATTGCTCATACCTGCAGTATCCTTTGATAGTCTATGTATTGTAAGTAAAAAGTAAGTAACAGCCCATTAACGTCCCACAGCTGGGCAGAAGCCTCCTCACTCCGAGGAGCGAGGGTTTTAAAAGCAATGACCCACCACGCTGCTCCACTGCGGATTGGCAGGCAGGTGTATGTATTGATGTAACATTATTTCACAACTAATCCACATGCTTTGACTCCACACAGGATTATATGTGAACAAATATCCCCAGTATTTCAAATCAATTTCTTTTCGTTTAGCTCTAAAATACCTAGATTGATTTAAACCAAAATTTCACTGGCAATTTTAACTTTTATTTGAGAAAAAAGTCTATGTAAGAATACATATTATTATTATGTTACACGATCTTACTTATAAAAGATAGCTGTAGGCTATGTATTATCGTATTAACTAATTAGATAAGATTAGAGCAAATGTATTTCTTTAGAGAACCTTGCGGTCAATATGTCATTCATTAATTTTAATTTATAATCAAACAGCGTACTTTTCTTACATAGCTTTAAATTTTATATTATGCTTAAAATAATGCCAACAGATTAGGTCTATACATACAAAAAAAACATTAAAAAAGTAAAGTTTTTTCAAGGCTCATTATCTCTAATCATCACTTGAGGATCATGCATAAAATGTATATATGTATTAATAGGAATGTATGTTTATATATTTATGTATCCGTTATATATATTATATTTATATTATTCATGTATATATTAGTATGTAGGTACATGTATGTCTGTCTATTAATACTTTTTCACCAACCCATACGTTATCTTTAAGTCCTAGTCTGTAAGGTTGCCTGTAAGAGATCACTTGAAGTGATGAGGCCGCCAATGCACATTAATGTTAATAAGTGTTTTTTTTTCTCTTTGTATAATATGTTAAACTTAATTTTTGTGCAATAAAGTATTATTTGTTGTTGTTTGTTTTTTTGTGCGTGAATGTGTGTGTGTGTGTGTTTATGAGCTTTACAGAAGGTATACGCACTTATTGAATAAATAATTAAAATATTGCGTCACTGTTATATTTTAATTAAATATTTGATATAACATACTAACATAATAAATACTTCATGAATATGAAACAAAAAAAAGTGCGGGCGTACAAAGCACACATGTCAGAAGTGAAACTTCTTTAGCAAACCAATTTTTATGTCTTGTTTACAATACAAATCTTAAACTTAAGATTTCCGAGACTTAAAAGGAGGGAAAAAGGAAGATATGTCAGGAATATTATGAATTTTATTGTCATTAAAATATTAAGTGTCGAAAATTAATACAGATAATTTGTTGAAATCGTAAGTGATGAATTGTAAAAAATTATTGGCAAAACCACACATGATGACGACAAGGCAGCAACGGCCCCCAGTCCCCGGCAGCCCCGCTATTCCAAGCTCTGGCAGCGGTTTCGGTAACGGCGGGGCAGGGGGTGCTAAGAATCTCCGGAAGAGATTCCGCTGCCAACCCCGACGACTTGACCTGGCAACATACAACGCACGCACTTTGAGGACCGACGAAAAGATCTTCGAACTGGAAGAAGCAGTAAACAAGTTACACTGGGATATTATAGGATTGTCGGAAGTCCGTAGAGAGGGGGAGGACACGATAATCCTCAAATCCGGTAACTTGTTCTACTACCGGGAGGGCGAACACCAGTCCCAAGGTGGTGTCGGGTTCCTCGTTCACAAATCTCTCGTCAACAGCGTTGTAGAAGTTAACAGCGTGTCCAACAGGGTAGCGTACCTGATACTCAGAATTACCAAACGGTATTCGTTGAAGGTCATCCAGGTATACGCACCCACATCATCGCATCCAGATGATGATGTAGAGGTTATGTATGAGGACATTTCCAAAGCCATGCATACCTCTAGGACCTTCTACAACGTTGTTATGGGTGATTTCAACGCAAAACTCGGCGAACGAAGTGGGGCAGAGTTGAGAGTGGGGCAATTTGGGTATGGGCAACGGAACCAGAGGGGACAGATGCTTGCTGATTTCATGGAAAAGGAGGGACTCTATATGATGAACTCTTTTTTCAAGAAACAGCCGCTCCGAAAATGGACCTGGCTGAGTCCTGATGGTTCCACGAGAAACGAGATTGACTTCATCATGTCTACGAAACGGAACATATTCAATGATGTCTCTGTGATCAATCAAGTGAAAACTGGGAGCGATCACCGTATGGTAAGAGGCACATTGAATATCAACGTACACCGAGAGCGGTTCAGACTGGTGAAGTCTACGCTCCGACCCACTCGCGCGCATATCCAAAACCCCGAGAGCTTTCAACTAGAGCTGCAAAACCGCTTCGCCTGCCTCGAGGATTGCGAATCTGTGGACGAGCTAAACGATAGGCTAGTGGAAACTGTCCATACGGTTGGNACGACAGATGAAGTGCATGGAATTATCAAGGGACTCCATGCCAAAAAAGCCCCGGGGCCAGACGGGATCACCAATAAGGTGCTCAAACGTCTCCCCAACAGATTTTTGTGCCTCCTGGTACTCATTTTTAATGCTCTTCTAGCAGCCTGTACATTCCCTGACGAATGGAAAGAAGCCATCGTCATAGGGATACATAAGCCAGGAAAACCCAGTAACCTGGCTACTAGTTATAGACCCATTAGTTTACTCAACACTCTGGGTAAAGTGTATGAGATAATAATCCTAAAAAGACTCAAGGCTACGGTAGAGGCCATGAGACTCATCCCCGACGAGCAGTTCGGGTTCAGACCCCAACACTCGTGCGTCCAACAGGTGCACCGCCTCACGGAGCACATCCTCGAAAATATCTACCACACCGGTAGAGGTCCTACCGGTGCAATCTTTCTCGATGTGGCGAAAGCCTTCGATAAAGTGTGGCATGCCGGCTTGATTTACAAGCTGGACCACCTCCAAGTGCCAGATAGATTCGTATTTTTATTACGAGACTATCTATCAAACCGTTCCTTCAGGTACCGCGTCGAGGGCACCCTGTCCTCATCGCGCCCTCTCAGAGCAGGAGTCCCCCAGGGCTCGGTGCTCTCTCCAATCCTATACACGCTGTACACATGTGACTTTCCAAGCACAGAGCGTGTACACTTTGCTCAATTCGCGGATGACACCGCTCTATTCACCACCTCACGTGACACCAATCTGATCACCTCGAGACTTCAGAAAGCGGCCAATCGCATCGCCGAATGGTTTCGCAAATGGAGAATCGAGGTGAACCCTGAGAAAAGTGTAGCAGTGCTTTTCACAGGAGTGAAGAGGATTTGGGATCGCAAACTGCCTAACATTAAGCTTTACGACATGGACATCCCATGGAGTAAAGAAGCCAAATATCTTGGAGTTACCCTAGATAAAGCCATGAACTTTAGTAAGCACATTCGCAATGTTCGTGGCAGAGCCGCGTTTGTGCTTGGTAGATTATCCCCTCTCATCTGCAAGAAAAGTAAAATGTCACTTCGCCACAAGGTGACACTCTACAAAACTTGCATCCGCCCCATCATATCGTACGCCAGCATCGTCTTCGCACACGTGCCAGCCTATAGACTGGCCCGTCTGCAGACGCTGCAAAATAGATTCATGAGGATGGCCACGGGATGCCCCTGGTACGTCCGAAATGTCGATCTACATAGGGACTTAGAACTCCCCACGATAAAGAGTCATTTTAAAGAGCTCTCCGAAAATTATTTCGAGAGAGCCATAAATCATAGGAACCCACTAGTGGTTAACGCGTCCTCTTATAGGATCCGTCTTAACGTTCCGCCTAGGAAGAGACGGCCTAAATATGTCCTTAACGACCCCGACGATACGATAACTATCGACAATCTACCTTACCAGGTAGGGACAGACACATACACAAGCGATACACAGCGATTCCGCCGGCGGAGTCGAGGTCCCCGATTTCTGACGTCACCCGGACGTGGACTTCACCCACGTTCCCGGGGGCGCTTCTGATTCTTCCTTTTCAGGTGATGTTTCAGCGATAACGTCGCTCCAAGCCGAGGCTCGGTCTCGCAGGAGACGCCCTTGGAGCGGCGTTTCCCCGGAGAGCGAGCCCTTTTCAGGGGTCGCACTCGAAATGTGGCGGCCTCCATAAGAGCCCGTCCTCCTCCCGGTTACGCTGTAAAAGCCAGTAGGGCTAACAGCTAAACACAGTTCGAAAAAAAAAATCACTTGAGGATCATGCATAAAATGTATATATGTATTAATAGGAATGTATATTTATATATTTATATTATATTATTCAATTATATATTAGTATGTAGGTACATGTATGTCTATCTATTAATACTTTTTGCACCAACCCATATGTTATATTTAAGTCCTAGTCTGTAAGGTTGCCTGTAAGAGATCACTTGAAGTGATAAGGCCGCCCATGCACATTAATGTTAATAAGTGTTTTTTTTTCTCTTTGTATAATATGTTAAACTTAATATTTGTGCAATAAAGTATTTTTTGTTGTTGTTTGATTTTTTGTGCGTGAATGTATGTGTGTGTGCTTTACAGAAGGTATACGCACTTTATTGAATAAATAATTAAAATATTGCGTCACTGTTATATTTTAATTAAATATTTGATATAACATACTAACATAATAAATACTTCATGAATATGAAACAAAAAAAAGTGCGGGCGTACAAAGCACACATGTCAGAAGTGAAACTTCTTGAGCAAACTAATTTTTATGTCTTGTTTACAATAATACAAATCTAAAACGTTAGATTTCCGAGACTTAAAAGGAGGGAAAAAGGAAGATTTGTTAGGAATATTATAAATTTAATTGTCATTAAAATATTAAGGGTCGAAAATCAATACAGAAAATTGTAAACAAAAATGCCACGTGTTTTTCGCCAATATTAGAAATTATTTATTGCATTTTTGTTTTAAATTTAAAATTTAGAAAAGGGAATTTATGTAACATTTTTATTTTATATTTTATGAAAGATAGTGTATTAAATTATTAAACGTCGAATGGCAAATTAAAATGCTACATGCTATTTATAAATATTAAAACTACCTAACCTTCAAACAAATTAGCACATCTATTTTATTGCTGACAGAATAGCGCTTGATTGTGATCTCACCTGATGGTAAGTGATGATACAGTCTAAGATGGAAGCGCGCTAATCTGTTAAGAGGCGATATTCCCCCTACGGTTTCTACACAGCATCGTACCGGAACACAAATCTCTTTGTTTGGCGTTACGTTTTTGCTGGTAAGGTGGTAACTTGCCACGGCCGAAGTCTCCCACCAGTCCAAACTCAGACAAATTAGAAAATACAATTTCCTAAATTCGTCCTACCGGGATCGAACCCGAGACCTCCGCTAGCAAAGCGAATACTCGCACCACTGCGCCAGCGAGGCCGTCAACATCTTGACGCTAGTAACGGGTTTCATTCGTAAAAATTCAAGAATTGTTTCGTTTTATTATTATATATTATTTCCTTTATAAAATTAATATTATGGAATCGATGAATAATACTAAATTTTATATAAGTTAACGCTTCACAGAGTATCAACTCTTATACGGCAAACAATATTTTGTGGCACCGACAGCATATTTTAGAGTTACCTAAATCTCCGAATAACCCGGTCCCAAGCTTTAGTGTGACTGCGACAGGGTTACCGGAAATTGAAGCGAAAAACATTTTACTAAAATATATGTTTACCGAAAACTATAATATAAGTTGTGTATCAATTTATTTTAAACAAGAAACTTAAGTATATACCTATACTACATGTAACAGTGCGTGTTGCCAGTGATGACCTACAGTTCGGAGACGTGGTCGCTAATCATGGACCTCATGCGGAAGCTCAGAGTCACTCAGCGTGCGATGGATAGGGCCATGCTCGGAGTTTCTCTACGTGATCGAATTAGAAAAGAAGAGATCCGTAGTAGAACTAAAGTCACCGACAAAGTCTTACGAATCGCGAGCCTGAAGTGGCAATGGGCGGTGTTCATAGTCCGAAGGACCGTTGGAAATTTGGGGATCGAAGGTGCTGGAATGGCGACCCCGCACCGGACAGCGCAGTGTAGGCAGACCCCCCATAAGGTGGACCGATTATATAAAGAAGATCGCCAGTAACCGCTAGAGCCAGGCGGCGCTATATTGGGCCTTGTAGCGGTCATTACGTGAGACCTATGTCCAGCTACGGACGTCCATCGGTTGAAGTGACGACGACTATAAAAAATGTCGAAATCTGTTTTTGCAAGTTTGAACATTTTTAAAGTTGGATGGTCAGAGATTATACTTCAGACAAAAAGCAATTTTAAATCTTCAGTAATCTGTCCCCAGCAGTGGGACATCAATGAGCTGCTACTTATATTACCTTTACTTTTCTGAACATAAATGTCTTATCACTACACTCGCGAAATTCCTTTACATAGTTCATTAAAATTTTCGATATTTGGTTGATGATATGAAAACATTTTGGTAATGTTCAATTTGGATGTTAATATTGACACCGCATTTATACGAAACGAGAATTTTAAGGTAATTATAACTTGACGGATCTGATTACCAATTATCATTTTACACTGTTATTCATAACGTTTATCGCTTTTATGAAAACGTTGGTGGAGCTGATGAAATAAAATATTATATTTCTGATTCTGATAGGATGATCCCATGTATATTTTTTTAAGTAAAATGAAATTTCTATGCTTTACTTTCCAAGTACCAAGCTCAGACCCTCTGCTTTGATAGGGTATATTCGAACCATTCCTTGGCGTAAATCTCACAAAAGACTATCACGACATATTATAAGGCAAAATGCTCCTCCATGTCTATCGGTTGGTCAAGATAAAATCTAAAAATACAGATCATATTTTCTTGTTCTTTTTATTAATGCATAAAGTAATTCACAACGAAGCTTTTGATATATAATTTGGTAAAGTTTTGTGTAAAGTGGTTGAAATATGACGATAATTGTTTAAAGTGTGGGTAATAATTGAGCCGTCTAGGGACTTTTGTCGAGCACGCTGCCTTAAAGATATATATACATGTCGGAGTGCAATAGTCTGTGGAACGCTAGTGCCATCTGTCTATCAGCGTGGGGCAGAGTCAATAAGTGGCAGTCCGGCGCGCGTCTCTCGGTAGTTCTCGGGTGAAGGCCCGCCAGTGCGGTCGACTTTTGAAACTGTTGCGTTCCTAGCTATTATTGTTAAAGAGTTTGTGTAAATTAATATCGGGAAAAGTGATTGAACATTATAATCCGAGTTAATTAATAAAGTGTTTGATTGCACCAACATTATCCACGAACGCGTACAGTATAGAAATTATGGATGCCATTAATGACGACGTTCGTGGAGAACCCTATGCCCCTATGCTTTATGCTCTCCTATCTCTCTTATTCCCCGACATATAACAAAACAATATATGATAGGCCACTTCTTCTTTTATAGATCTACAAAAAATGTCCAAGATGGCATATATCTTGAAAGGATAGTTAACTATACGCATTCTATCTTTTCAAACAGAGGTCACAGTAAAACATGTAGTAATCACCAAGTAATTCAGACAGATACAGTATTAATCGTTATCAACTTTAATACTTTACTTACAATTTATTTGTATATATTTACCCGTCTGGTTCAGTGATTTGAATTTCCTTATTACATATCTAAAATTAACATAAAAAATGTAAGCTAATTAGAACAATATTTAATTAAGACGTCTTCATAAAGTTTTTTGAATATCAAATCAAAACCACTGCGTAGTTTTGAGCGAGGTTTCAGAACAATCTATGACTAACTGCAAACTCTGAGAACTTCCATACTTGTATGTAAACGACTTGACTTCAAAACTTACTTGTTTCATGCCTGATGAAATTACACAGCTGCATGCTAATTAATTCACCTAATAACTTAAAGTTATATACACAGTATTGCGAACGAGCCAACTTATATTGTATTCAATATATTGTTTGATAAGACAATAAAAAAAGTTCATTTTCAAATTGAATCAAACATTCTTTATTTAACTCGGTTTAAAAATACCTTTAAATAGTCAAATATGAACATATTTTAGCCAAACCCTGTCGGTTATCATTTTTTTTATCTTCATCATTACCATTCTATTGAATTTTATTTTTTTTAAATAAGGCATGATCGTTACTTCTATATTAAAGTTATTTTAAAGTGTCCAACCTTTTTAATATAAATTTGTTGTGTATATTTCATATTCGGAATTAAAAGCTTTTTATTTGTTCGTGAAGGCATAGCGGAAATCAAATATAACATAAAGTAAAAAATCTAATCAAAAAATCTATTTCATTGCATAATTTCGTTAAAAACTGAGAGATATTTAACAGTTCTTTCAGGAAGAAACCCTAAAAGTGGTAAATTTTTTGAAAGTTCATAAAACTCTTGGACTATACCAAATTTAAAAATTACGTAAAAACGGCCTTCTAATTAAATAAAGGCAAGTTAAAACTCGTGCAATCTGAAATCCTTGCAGATTTTTTGCAAGACAAGCTTTGATTAATGACCACGTCAATGGAGGTTGCGAGTGGACTACATCACTCTTGGATGATAAATTGCTGCTGACTTACAATCTGCTAGTATTACTTGAACTTTTAAAGCATTTTATTTAAAGAGGTAAGGTGATTTAGTTCTCATAATTTTTTTTTTGGTACAATGCGCTATTTTGGATGAATATTCCGTCGTTAAATATATTTCCAAATGTTAATTAAGAAGAAGCCCAAGTAGTCTATATTCTCTTGTGTTAAAAGTAAGTTGGGGAGAAGCATGTTCCGCCACGCGTACCACTCCCCGCAGACACACCTCCATGGCATTGCCAGCCAGCATCCTAGATCTGAAAGCACTGGGCGCCCACTACCTCGTGAGCTCCTGCCGTCACCACCACCAGGTGTGGGTGAAGATGACGGCGTTGACGATTCGACGGCAGTGACAGAACTCGGCATTGACCTGGATGGTTCCGCCGGTGTAAGCTAATGGGAACCAGCCCGTTAGAATGACGGGCAGACACAAATACCGGGCATCGACGATGCCTGAGAAAATAAGCGGGTAATGAGGCATTGCCTCGAGGCCCGTAGCCCACAACTTGGTTGTGATTCTTCTTCACAACCCCGGATTGTGTTAAAAGTTCGTATTTGAAACGAAATTAACGTCATACTAGCACCGCAAAATTTTATTATATCCTGGATTGACCAAAATAAGTTGCTCAATCTTCAAATCTAATCTTCTTCGGCTCTCCTGTAATATGATTTTTGAATTGTGTCTTAATTCTTCCAAAGCAACGATTTCGGTGAGAGTTTGACTTTTATCATTAATAGTCTAACATAGGAGACGACAACCTGTGCTTATAGAAGGGCCACAAATATTATGAGAATATTTATCAGAGCCACAAATGTTATAAGGATATTTGCACGGGCCACAGATGTTATGATAATATTGATCCAGGCTACAAATGTTATGAAGATATTTGCACGGGCCACAGATGTTATGATAATATTGGTCCAGGCTACAAATGTTATGAGGATATTTGTGCAGAACTCAAATCTTATGAAGATATTGACGGGGGCCATAAATGTTGTGAGAATATAAGTCCGCACCACAGATATTACGAGGATATTGATGCGGGCCACACATATAAGTACACTACAGACGTTATTAGGATATTGGTCCGAGCCACAAATGTTGTGAGGATATTGGCGCAAACCACAAATTTTGTGAGAATATTAGTCAGCGCCACAAGTATTATGAGGATATTGGTCCGGGCGACAAATATTATAAGGATATTTGTGCATGATACAAACCTTATGAGAATATAGATGCGGGCCACAAATGTTGTGAAAATATCAGTCTAAACCACAGACGTTTTAAGGATATTAGTCCAGGCCACAAAAGTTATGAGGATATTTGCGCGGGCTACAGATGTTATAAGAATATTGGTCCCAGCCATAAATGTTGTGAGGATATTTGTGCATGACTCAAAGCTTTTGAGAATACAGATGCGGGCCACAAATGTGGGGAAGGTTGGAACCATTTATCAATTTGAAACATATTACGTATACGTTAATCTTATTATTACATTCTTTTTTTAAGTCGCTTTCTTTTTTCTAAGATCAAACTACGTGCATCATACCCCTGGTCAAAAACGTTTATGCACGTCCCATCGGAATGCAAATTCTTTGTTTTATAGCATTTTTGACCTGGAAAAAGCCGTTTTATCTCAGGCCAAGCATTTGATATTAATCTTATCTGATACTAAGTATTGTCATATTTTGGTCTGGTCTGTTCTATAGAATGGTCTGCAATGGATCGCAGGACGCTGATCTGCTAAGAAATAATTTACCTCTACACAGCATGTTATTTATGTAAGTAAATTTATAAGTTTATCTTGTTGCTCTCGTCTCTTCACTTTAGCGATTGCGAGGCAATTTGTTATTGTGTTTATTCGGCCTCCAAACAAGACGGCGAGGAAAGCTTTCTTGAAAAGACAGAAGTTTATTTACTCTTCGCCTGGATATATCCGGGTATTGCTTTGCGATATTCTGTTATTCAATTTTTATCATTCAATTTATTTTTTAATATTACAGATTACATTTTCCGTAAACATTCTTATACATATAAAAATTGCCTGCCACAGTGTAAGACAGCGATGAGCTCTGAACTTATTCAAAGGATTTTGGTGATTTATTTTTATGTTATGAGAAACTTTCATTTTCAAATATATCTCACGCAAAATTCCAATTCATATGAGTATAAAAGAGCTAAAAACAATTCAAAACAAAATAAACATAACATTTTCATAGTTTAATGTTTGTTAGTGTAGTATGTTTGCGCGAATGTATCTTACTAACAAAGGCTTTACGTGTTACCTCGTTAGTGATATAACCCGTGTGGTAGTTTCGTACAAAATATCAGCGATTCGCGTTGCACAAATGTAAACTTTTGTTTTTATTTCATAAAATAAAATGCGGTTGCTTACGTGCACAACTGTAGTTTTCAAATATCTCTATGTTCGTTATTTTGCTCCAATTAAACATATTGTATTTTAAAAGTTTTAAATGTTTTGGTAATCATTTTGAAGGCTAAGATAATGTAATTACATCGCTAACAGAGGTCCCGGGTACAATAATCTGCAGAGAAAATATAAAAAAGGTAAGTAGCAGCCTATTTACACCACCCTGCTGGGTTTATAGGTCATAGACCGCCCACCACGCTGCTCCTCTGCCGGTTAACAGGTATAGTACACAAGCACAATGTACATGCTAGCCCAAGCGCACACTCTATTCTTTCACTCTTATAGTTCGATATGAAGGCAATCCGATAGGGCCGAAGAAAGAACAGGCACAGGATCTACGGCTTAATGTGCTTTCCGAAGCATGAGGGTGGAGCACACGGTCAACTTCCCAACTTCGGGCAAATAGGTAATAGATTTTCGCAACAGAAATCTCAACATTGATCATCAAATTCGCCCAACCCGGATCTTGAACCATGTACCTCATGCCTGTAGCCGAGCATGTTGACCAATAGACCAATGAGAAAATAAAGAATATTATTTTCTAAATAGTCTAAATCTGACGGGAGGGATTGGCTGGCCAGTTTCCACCCCATTACCAAAGAAGACACAAGTAGGTTTCATTTTTGTCAAGTGATAATAATAAATAAAGTACACCCGACTGAGTTTGTTGTGGGCTCTTCTCGGATCGTGGTGCGAAGGAACCCTCGTAACTTTAGATTGCAAGTCGTTCTTTAATGTTATCATCAGTCATTCATTTAAATATTATATGGAAAAAAAGATACTTGACGATTCATAAGTGCTGTGATAGGCCTACGTGAATAAAGATATTTGGACTTTGACTTTGCCTTTGAACTTATACTTGAAAGAAAAAATTTGGACACCTTTTTACAAAAATTGTGCTGACGGAGGAGTATGAAGTTTCCTACACCTACATATACAGTTTATAATGAAGAAGAGTGCACAATGCTATTATTAACGATTAGCGTTTTAATTAAATCGTTTACAGAGAAGTTTCGTATCATTAATTATTTATTTTATTGCATGGTTATTTGTTTCAAAAAAAAAAGTTAATCTTTTAATTGAAACATTTATTGGTTCGTCTTTTATTTAAATTTAATAGAATTTGATGGGAAAAAATGGCAAATTAACAGTGTAGCGTCTGGTAAATCTGTTATTATTACAGTATAGTATTTGACAGTAAAACCTAAGTAACAGCGAATATCTCAGTTTTTTCTTTTCATTGTTTCCTAATTTTTACTTCCTAATATCTACTCTGTTATTTTGATAATTATTTAATAATTGGTGTAATCCGTAATTGGCCTTATTTTAATATATTAATTATTCTATGTAACAATTTGTTAAAACGCTGTTGGGTTACCAATAAATAAATAAATAAATAAATAAACGTTCAAACTTATAATTTAGATGAACTATGGTCGAATTTCGCCCACTAAGCGAACACATACAAGGAAAAGATGAATTAGTAGAAGGTATTTGACAAACTTGAATACTAATTCACCTAATAGAATGTAAAAATACACAAAAATTGTGCGTTCATAGATTTGAAACACTTGATTTAAAAGCTTAACCGAGTCTTGTAACAGTTTCAACTAGATGGTAAATTTAAAGTAAATCTCAGACGAAGTGACGCTTCGACTCTATACAAAGCAAACAGATGATAGTGGATTTGTAGTGAATGAAACTAGGTCTTGTATAAATCTATGAACTGATATAGCTTGTTCCATTTTATTGACGGTGAGAATATCTTAAAATCAATAGATTTTAGTATGTCTCTGTCGCCTTTTAGACACATATCTGAAGAAACATTGTCACTTGTTTCCAAATGAATATATGCCTGATATTTGCGTGTAGTAGAATTACTTAAATCTAACGTTACGACGTGTAAAATAATAACTGAAAATGACTCATATCTTACGTAAATGTGTAATAAGAACAAACAGATTATCATTTTCAAATCTAAATTGACATTACCCTAGATTAGATCTAGATTTACTAAACTAAATTTTATTGTACCCAATAGTTGAACTTGTGTCAGTGTTTATTTGAAGTAATTTTTTAAAAATACCAATTAATCATATACGGTTTTTCCTGCACTAAAAATATAATTAAGTCAAAGTAAAAGTCAAAATATTTTTATTCAAGTAGGGCTATGTAATAGCGCTTTTGAATCGTCAAATATCGTTGTTTCTATATATTATTTAAATGAATGACTGATGATAATTTTAAAGAACGACTTACAATCTAAAGCTACGAGGGTTCCTTCGCGCCCTGATCTGAGAAGAGCCCACAACAAACTCAGTCGGGTGTACGTTTTTTTTGTCATCATCATTACAATATATATTTTTAATTTATTCTATATCAAGATACATATAGAGCAATTCATTCACTCCTACGGTTTTTTGTCTTCTAAATATTCCTTCAAATTATAAAATGATTTTTCTTTTAATAAAAGATTTAAATTTATTAAGAGACATTTTGTAACCTCTTCTGGGAGCTTGTTGTAGCAACGTATACAGTTACTTCATTGACAAAAGAAGAGAGAAGATATTTTATTGCATACAGTTTTGAGTAGACATAGTCTTACCATATGTATAAGATTTGAGGTGACATAAAATCTTACATTAAATGGTTGATGGAGCCGTTTAAAATAATGATTGGCAACCTCGGTAGGAGATAATTTACCTTTTACACGACGTCGTACTTCCAGGCAAGATGTTCTAACATATAATTTAATCCAATCTCTTAACAAAGAAGATTCACATAAGTTAATTAAGCACCTTACTCTTTAAGAAAATTCAATTTGTATTTTTCTTTGATGCAATAAAGCTTGACTAAATAAATAAGTAAATTCCCTACTGGTTGTATACTCCGCAGTCCGTTAAGCCTAATTATAACTAATTAGAAATTTTGATGCTTTAACTATTGTTTCAGTAGACAGACATACAACAATTCAACTCTAGTAGTGTGATTTGTTATCCGGCATACTGACAGCTGGTGACCACTTACTTAACAAGTTACTCACAGTCGACGCAATATGTTTTGTGGATGTCCCTTAATTGAACAAATAAATCTTGATATATATAATTTTTATACGCGTGTGTATATCAGTGAACTCCACCTAGACGGAGGGACCGTTTTCGTTAAAACTTTTATGTCTTCAGGTGGATCTAAGAATGGTCTAAATTAAAAGTTCGATCCGATAAATAATAAATCAATATCATCACTTCGGTATCGACATGGCCGGGCAACACTAGTAAAATATATAAATATAATAAATATGTATGAGGGAGTTAAATAGTTTGCGGAACGCCGGCGCCATCTATCTATCGGCGCTGGACAGAGGCAATCGGTCACAAGACGGCGTGCGCGCTCGATTAGTTCTTGAGGGATGTCTCGGCGCTGTGGTCGACTGTTGAAATTATCGCGTTCTTAGATATTATTATTAAAATGTTTGTATAAATTGATATCGGGAACATTAAGTGATTGAACATTATAATCTGAGTTAATTAATGAATTGTTTAATTGCACCAAAATTACCCACCACTAATGATGATTTCGGTGGAGAACCCTATTCCTATACTATGCTTTATGCGTCTTCTATTCTCTCTTATTCTCGGACTTATATATATAAGTCAGCGCTACAGTCATCTGACTGCAGGATAATTCAGCCAATATGTCGAATAAATTTGGATAAGATAAATAATTTTGTTTCATTTTTTAAATCTATGTTAACTAGTGAGTTCTGTATATAGGCTTTTTTTCTATTTGCTGAATAAATGGTTTATTTATTTACTAACTGATCCGGCAAACTTCGTTAAATTTCATTGATTTCTAAACGACGAGACTAATATTAAATGATTTATCATTGACAGATGCGAATAGTTTCTAAGGGATAGCAAAATTATAGTTTTTTATTATTTTTATATACAATTCGCCTTTAAACCTTCCCTGGACAGTGTAACTGTATCAACCTCACTCATCAATACTTAATATATTTTATATATATATATAT
>JACTOM010000867.1:0-108311 GCA_015832385.1 Elymnias hypermnestra
CCCGCACCGGACAGCGAAGTGTAGGCAGACCCCCCCACAGGGTGGACCGATGATATAAAGAGGGTCGCCGGAGGCGCTGGAGCCAGGCGGCGCAGTATCAGGCCTTGTGGGTGTGGGTCCTTACGTGAGACCTAAGTCCAGGAGTGGACGACCATCGGTTGTAGCAACGAAGACGACAATATATCTTTTTGGAAGATTTTCCAAAAAGATATATTGTCGCCTTTTTATTGTATATCTATAGCAGTTATATCCATAGTAATTTATTATTCCTTTCGTGCTCTGATTTAGAAGATTCCACAGAAGTAACGCATTGTCGTCCTAATTCTTTTAAAATTGAGTTTGTAAGTATTTAAATAAATTTTCTTAGTGTAAAATTAGGGATTTCTTTGTAATTAAATAGAGTTTTTTTCTTATATTTGAAATTACCAAATATAAAACTAAATACCGATTAGCTCTCGGAAGCAAGTGTAAGGAGTATTATAATTTGAAAAAACTCAAAAAAAGTTTGACTGGACGAATAAAAGCTTATTTTGTTAATCAATGTGTTTTATTTATCATATTTAGCGAACAAAATATTTATGAAGTAGGCACCGAAAAATGGATTTAAAAATTTGCAAGTACTTTAGCTTCTGCCATATCGAGGATCTTAAACTCATCACATAAAAACACACCCTTAAACTTTTTACTCAAGTTTTCAGATAGGAAAATGTACATTTTATCTAAAGTCGATTATTAATTAACATAAAATTACATTCAGTTAAATAGTAATAAATGAACTTGAGTACATACATAAATAGCATCACCTCATTCAGATTGGGATAGGCAAAGACCACGCCCCTCCACTTAGCAAGATCCTTGCATATCTCCTTCGCTTCTTTTATTGTCACTAAACCTTTCAAACAAGTTCGTTAGTTTACACTACTCTTGACCTTGATTTGGTCCAGGGACGTCCGCCTTGGTCTTCCTCTTCCAGATTTCCTATTCACTCATGACTCATAAATTTTTTTGCCAGTCTCCTTTCATTCATTGTCTGAACGTGCCCAAACCATCAACCAAGCATACCTTTCTCAATTTTAGCCACTCGTCATCGTCGTCGTCGTCGCTTCAACCGATGGACGTCCACTGCGCGATCTGGCGCCGCCTGGCTCCAGAGGCTACCGGCGACTCTCCTGATATCGTCCGTGCACCTTATGGGGGAGTCTTCCTATGTTGTCCAGTGCGGGGTCCCCATTCCAGCACCTTCCGGCCCCAACGTCTATCGGTTCTAGTCACTACTTCGGATTTGAGCCACTGCCATTTCTTATATACCACAATGCTCTTGAGTGAACTTGAGTGGTTGAATAAAATAATATTATGATTATATATATATAAACACGAATGTAACCTGCATACAGCAATATATTAATTTGGACACATTAATAACGGCCAAAAATTTGAACAAGATGTATATAGGGATAGTGTGAACTAATGGTAAGAATTGAATAAACGATAATTTAAAGTCGCGTCTAATGTCTGCAGCGAAAAGTATTATATTGTAGCTTTAATAAAAGCAGTACAATATTGTAACGTTCTTGGAAAATTAAATGAATACTTTGCAATTTCTTTACCTTTTGTTTCGAAAACTTTATATTCGTTTTAGTACACTTTTAAAATTCGTCAACCTTTCAACTTTTCATTTCAACTTAAACCATTAAAGGAGTAAACTCGACGTTTTAAACGCTGTAAAACTGGAAACGGAAAACGTCACCAAATGTACCGGGAAGTGAGTTTCACGTTTTGAGTTGCCTCGTCATGTGACCTGGTTTTTAAAAATACCTATAAAAGTGGGCTTCATACAGCTATTATGAACCTGTATAATGTTTATGTTAACAATTATACCTGCCTTTTGTCTCTACATCAATAAAAAAATTTATAGTAAAATTTTCGCGTAATAGTGCGAGTATTTGTTTCGCAAGCAATGAACCTGAATCCGATTCCCGGCACGGCATATTTAGGAAATAGTATCTAATTTAACTGAGTCTAGACTGAAGTGAGGCTTTAGCTATGACTTATTACCAGACTATCAGCAAAAATGTGCAGCAATCACAACAACTGTGTTCCCTTATGATGCTATGTAGAGAAGTAAATTACTGAGAATTGGTGATACAATGTAAGGTGGAAGCTAATTTGGCAAGAGACGATTTACCTTTATGGTTTTAAACAGCATCATTCCGGAACACAAATATATTGATTGGAGGTGCTTCTTTACTGGTAACTAGTTATGACAGCAGCCTCCCATCACGCGAAATTATATGATAAGTGTTTGACTGTCCGGTCGTGTTTTTTTTAACCCAGTAATTTGTCCGCGCTTAGTTAACGGAATAATAGTTTGTCCCGCCCCTGCGCAGACGTATTTGCGTCGATTGCCCTGCGGGTCGAATGACGCTAAATTGGCTCTTAGGACTTAAATGTTCATGAAAGACTACCAAATGTTATGATTTTTATATTTACTAATAGTTAAACTATGCAGCTAGACTGCGATGGACAGCTGAGCATGGCCGCCACATTTCGGCGAAGGAACCTTTTAAGGTCCTTTAATTATAAGAAATATTTTAAGGATCTTTAGTAAATAATAGTGTAAGAATATTTGTTAAGATTTGAAAACAATAACGCAGAGGCTTTCTATGATAGCAAAAGGGATCTATACGTAGAAAGGTTTGAAATGTGGTATTATTTACGGACTGCTTTGCCGGGATAAACAAAGCACGACCATCATTAAATCCGACGGATCTTCGGGTATGCAGCCATCCATCTTGCATCACATGGCCCGAAATCCGAAAGCGTGAGATCGGAATGTGGAAGGTTGACGACGTTGGGGTGAATTTGCTGCCGCGGCGGAACATATTGTCCAGATTTTGGATATGAAATTAGTGTATGTAGTCTAGTGTAGTAGCAAGAGTATAGTATGTGTGATGACATCATGAAATGGAGATACACCATTTGATAAGACTTGATAACACTATCAATGTTATCTGAGATTTCGTCGAGGAACCCCTCCGAGTTCGCAGTAATTATCGAGGCACGTATTCTGAAGAATATATCAACAAACTCCCGCCAGCCCTGTGGAGATGACGCGCGGCCAGAACGAAGATCGAAGACTGCCAAATTAAGAGGTCACCTACGAACAGTGGCCTCCCGACGTGCAGCCTTCGGAAAGAAGCGAGCTGGACGACAGAAGCTTTGCAGACCTGAAGTTTTCAATGTTATTCACATCACTTATATAATCAAAAACATAAATATATATTAAAGTCCTGAGTCCTCTAGATGGGGTAGAGGGAGTCCGTAGCGTTCCGCCATCTACGTCTATTTTGTGCTGTGCTCATTGTGTCAAGCTATGTTTGTTCAAAACCTTTTCTGAAAACTTTGCTTAGGCCGACTATTTTTAAATTGTACTGGCGCATTTTTCTTTCTACCTGGACCAGTCTATTTTCGTCACTCATCGTTCGTAAATCCAGTAGCTGTTCGTGCCCGGTTTTTCATGCCAAAAGTTGTGGGTCATTGTTTAGTCCGGTTTTGGACTATATTTGTTTCAGGAATCTGTTAATTTCAGGTAAGTAGGTAATTGGCCTGCTGTACCCTGTCATTTGGTTCATATTTGGCTTGCGCAAATGTGACCATATATCAGAATTTCTTATAAAGCTCAGGTGGTTACCCATCAGACTTCGAAGGAATTTGCACATTCTCGCTCTTCTCTACTGTATACAGTTTAACCCAAAAAATGCAACTTATCTTAAAATCCATTTTGAATTCGGATTGATACTTGCAACGCGCGTCATGTCGAGGAGCTTGCACTTAAGTCAAAACACTGCAAAACAATTTTTTTTTTAACAAATCATTCACGATTAATGCTATCAACTTATGGAACGCGCTTCCTGTGAAAATTCGTCAGTGCCAGAGTATCTCCAATTTTAAGAAATGTGTAGTGGAATATTATTTGTCACTACCGAAGTGATATTAACATACAAGATCAACATCAGGATGAATTAATGGAATTACAGATGTATGTAAATATTGTAATTACTTGTATGTACGACTATATGTATGAGTATTTGTATGTATATACAATATTCTGTATATATCTATATATTATTATTAGAAATTGTATGCCTATTTATTTACACACACCACATACCTTCTCTCTCCTTTCTTTAACGGGTTCCCTAACGCCAGGATTGTCTGGAAGAGATCACTAATGAGCGATAAGTCCGGCCAATTGCACACTAAAAGTACCTTATACTGAGTAATTGTACANAATTCAAATATAGTAACCTAATATGATGATGGTAACAAAAAAAAATACCCGACTGAGTTTGTTGTGGGTTCTTCTCGGATCAGGGCGCGAAGGAACCCTCGTAACTTTAGATTTTAAGCCGTGCTTGAGTTCCATCATCTGACGTATATTAGAATTAGAGTGTGGAAAAAAATATAAAATGACGATTCAAAAGCGCTGTAATATACCTACTTGAATAAAGATATTTTGATTTGATTACCTTAGTCAGTATTGGTGCGGCTGCCACCTTGAAGTCCACAGATAGACTTGGTTTTATATTGGGTAGCCTCGCTAGTATCTGGTTCTGTTTTAAGGTGCAGAACATCGCCATTGGCCCTGCATCCTTACCTACTACAGCTTGGAATTACGGTCGACGATGTTAGCGGGGAACCCTATACTTCTTGCTTTTCTTCTTCTATTCTCCGACATGTATATGTGTTGTCTGTGTTGTAATATTAAATAATTAATTAGAATATAACAGAGATGAAAATCAGTTTCTAATTTAAAGAACAAAATATTATAATACATGTTTATTAACTTTGAATTAGTATTGATTTAAGATAAGCATATCGTCCTTGATACGTCACCATTTCTGAGTTAGATATACATCGTATAAAAGCCGCAATGACATTAGAGGTTGCCTGCCAAAATGTGGCATAAATAACATTTTCCTCAGCATGAATACATTTTTAGTATTATAGACGCCACACAATATTGGCACAGTAAAAATAGTGAGGATAAGAATTTCAGAAATATACGCGTAAGCCTTAAAGGGAAACGTAATTTTGTAAGCAAGTAATTTATATGTTTGAGGATGAAATAGAGTGAAACTTCGTATGTTAAGCAATCACTTCTCATGTTTAGGGACATATCATTATATGAAATATTATCAGAAAACGGTTGTTTTTGATCGTGCGTTATGCTTGATCGTCAGCGAAGGTAGGTGTGTCCTGACTGTCCACTTGGCAGCTCCGGCGCCACTCCCATCTATAGCCTGTATATGTAGTTACAACGAATAGCCATATATGTAGATATCTTGGCTGACACCGGCTCCAAATATAAGAACACAAAGAACTCTAAAAAAGAATACGCAATTATTTTTTTTACTTTTTAAAGCATATTAATATATTTGTAAGAGTTTGTATTGAAGGTGCTCCTTTTTTGTTAAAATTTTTATTTAAATTTAGTTATTTTGTAATCCCGTTATAACAAGCCTTTAAATGGTAATCATAACAACAACAACATAAAAAAGCTCAACACTAATTCGTAAAAGTCCCCCCGCCCTCCTCCGGCTACCACCGCTTTATAAATAATACACCTTATAAATATTGCAATGCAGCAATAAACGTAAGCTCATTGCTTTTTGATGACAGACAGTTATATATTCTGCCAAAATTTGCACCCTTAGTGTAAGCCGTTGAGGAGTTCTATTAATCATCAAATTTAACTACGACAATCACTTGACCATACCGAAGTTACGGTAGGTGACTCAAATATCCAAAGATCTTATAAAAGATTCTGCTGAGTAATGTTAAATTGCTCCTAAGAATTGAAGAGTTCCTGTACTTTGTCATGGATCCCATAATCAAACTAAGCCAAAACCAAATTATCATCAAACAACCCTTGAAGTATACCCTTTCCAATAAAAAAGAAAACCGTAATCGGTTAGAGTGATCTTGAATTATTCGTCCATTTGTCGAGCACATGCTTTATGCAAATTTAAGACTAATTTTCTCATGGATGCCATCATCAGAACTGGACTTTTAAAAATGGGACCCTCCGACAAGCACCACCTTTTATATACAAAAAAATCATCAAAATCGATTCACCCAGTCGAAAGTTATGAGGTAACAAACATAAAAAAAAATACAGACGAATTGATAATCTCCTCCTTTTTGAAGTCGGTTAAAATATATTTGAACATGCGTGGGGGAATTAAGAATATTCTATGAACCATCGAAAATTTGAACAAGATATAGACCTATATGTAAGGAAAATTTGAACTAAAGACTATTATTGAAAACTGAATAGGGGATAATTTCATTATTTTATAATAACAACAATAGAATAACAAAACAATGGAATATAAATTCTATTGTTTTATTATTTGCTATTAATTTTTTTTCTATTAAAATAATTGTTATTGTAATAGTTTCCGAATTTAACTGTCCAATTTTAATAGAATTCTAACTTGCAGGTGATGATAATGAAATGGAACACATATTGTAATAATGAGAAGCTCGGAGCAAGGCCGTCATTATCCCTCTATATAAACGAAAAGGGTCACAGCAGGAGTGCAAAAATTGCCGCGGTATCTGCCTTCTTAGTGTCGTCGGCAAATTGTATGCAAAGATATTCATTAAAAGGGTGATTAATGAAACTGATGAGAAAATATGCGACGTGCAAGCGGGATTTAGAAAAGGAATGGAATGTACGGATCAGGTCTTTTCTTTACGCTGCATAACTGAAAAATGTTTGGCTAAACACCAAAAAGTTTATTGCGCTTTCGTAGATTTAGAAAAGGCCTATGATCGAGTGGTGAGGAATGAGCTGTGGTCAACGTTATCTACGTATGGGGTGAGCGGTTGTCTGATTCAAGCATTAAAGTCTCTCTATGAGGGTTCTAGTGCCTAAGTCAGAATAAACGGAGCGTACACGGAGTGGTTTCCTGTCGAAAGAGGTGTTCGACAGGGATGTGTTGCGTCACCATGGCTGTTCAACCTATTCAGGATAACTGTTTGACAGATTTAAAAGAAAGTATGTATGGGTTAAGAATGAATGAATTACTTATCAAATGTTTATTCTACGTTGATGATCAAATAATACTTGCGTCATCCGCTAATGAGCTACAGTAGATGGTAAATATTATGAATAAAGCTTTGTAAGGTAAAGGAATGAAAGTGAATGTAAACAAAATGAAAGTTATGCTTTTTGAAAGAAATGAATCTATGATGAATGCCAATATTTTTATAGATGGGGAACAAGTGGAACAGGTGAAAGAATTTGTATACTTGGGACTTAATTTTACAAAAGATGGAATATGTAACAGTGATATTGAAAGAAAAGTGAATGCAGGGAATATGGTAAATGGTGCCCTGCACGTGTTTATGAATAGCCAGAGAGTATCTCAAAAGGCCAGACTGGTTGTGCATGCAGGAATGTTGGTGGCAATACTTATGTGTGGTAGTGAAAGTTGGGTATGGCAGAAGAATCACATAATAAACTTTGAAATAGTGAAAAAAGTCCATTTCATATTTATAGGCTCATATATTACAAATTAAAACTTACGTCAAGGTTTTTCATTGCTATGCACATCACTTATATAATCAAAAATACAATTAATCACTAATAAATACTCACAGTTTATAAAATACCACAAAAAACTTAACGACCTTCGACGCAACACACGCATCGTTAGTAAAGTTCACTTTGTTACTGATTTATTTTTTGTTTTTCTTTTATCTGGTCTCTACGCATATTTTGTCTCTACAAATACTGAGAAGTGAAATAGACAATACATTTTATGACTTGTTTATATTTCTGATTGCCAGAGTTGAGGCAGAACTATCGTATCATATCACTACTACTTGACACGAGCAATCAACGGGTTGTAGTTTATACAGCTCCTTTCTGGAATGCAGTTTTGCTTGGCGATACGTCTATACTGATAGGATGCTAACAACCCACGACCGAAACTTTTCATTGATCCAGACTCAGAAAATCAGAAAATGCAGGTCCTTTGCATCATTAAAAATCACATGACTTTTCCAGAGAGAACTTAGAGGAATCCAGGATTAAAACCCGTAACTATGAACAAGAGTTGACGGCTCTAACAACTTTAACATCACGTCTATCTTAACTCTTATTAGATAAAATATGTTTTTGTGGAAACATTTTTTGTTCTCCACAATTTCGAATTACTTACACGACTGAAATTTGTAGTACCCACGAGAGCAGTTTTTCATGAGTCATATTCGTGTTGAATACTGGACACATCAATTTCCGGTAGAGCGACTGCTTTTAGCACGTTTCTCCTATTAAGGTGAGAACGTCGTTTTCATCTAGAAATTACATTTTATAAATTACTAATGCTTCGTTAATTTACGTCGCTTATAAAATAATTAAGTTTTTAATAAAAAAGTACAAGTTTAAGTCTACTAATTTCCCAATGTTGGGGGTAGGCTTCCACAGTCATAATAGATAAGAGATTGTAAAAGAAGGCAATAGAAAAAACGAGGGAAGGAGCATCAGGTGCTCTTCTCCTTCGAAGAAGAAGGCTGGATAAAGTAAAGCGTCATTATGAACGCCTCTTACCTCCATCTGAAATTTCTAAGTCCAGTCAAACAAAGTGTTTAACCTAGCAAGTCTCATCGAATGCATAAGCGATTATCTGACCAGTCCACCTCAGTTTTACAAAGATACCATTAGGTTTTCGTGGATATTCTGGTCCAACGAGCGAGGTCTCTGGTGCAACTCCCTGTATGTCTTTGAATAAAAAGAGCAAGCGTCTCGTTTCCAAGTTGGTCTCGTAAACGAAGATTTTTCTTTCAAGGTAGATGTTTTCTGATGACTTACTGCTCCGAAGCGTGGTCGCTGACTATGGGCCTCATACGAAAGTTCAGAATCTCTCAGCGTGTGATGGAGTGAGCTATTCTCGGAGTTTTTCTACGTGATCAAGTCAGGAATGAGGAGATCCGTAGCAGAACCAAAGTCACCGATATAGCCCTACGAATCGCGAACCAGAACTGACAATGGGCGGGGCACATAGTCCGACTGACCGATGGATGGATGGAGCCGATGTTGGACGTCATTACGTGAGACCTATGTCCAGCAGTGGACATCCATCCGTTGAAACGATAGCGATAAATATATGTTGCGTCTTTATTTTGCTTAGTCATATTAAACATAAATGCAGAAACCTTTTTTTCCTCTCTGATGTACAGGAACAGTTCGACTAAGTGTTCACGAATGCCCAAGGACTTACGCAAACACAACTGCAGTCTATGGAAACTACAATCTATAATAATTCGTGTCACAATATTATTCTAAACTATTAATTTCTACTAGGAATTTGGAAAGGTGTACATAACGTACTAAGAGACCGTCATTTTAAAATCAATGGCAAACAGTTTTGAAAAATTGATTCCAAGTGATTGAGTTACTAGTTTGTAACCTTTAGTACCGTTGACAGACCGATGGACGTTGGGGCCCGAAGGTGCTGGAGTAGCGACTACGCATCGGGCGGCGCAGTGTAGGGAGACCCCCCATAAGGCGGACCGACGACATAACGAGGGTCGCCGCTAGCCACTGGAGCCAGGCTATGCAAAATCGGGGCCTTGTGGACGTGAGACCTATGTCCAGCAGTGGACGTCCATCGGTTGAAGCGACGACGACGAGATGTTTTCGACCAAAAGAAAATCAAGCTCTAGATAATTAATACAAACTACAGCTAAATTTATATGTGTCTACTTATAACATTGATTGAAAGTTTTTCACCATTTGCGTAAGTTTTCAATAAATAACATTTGTCGCAAATATGATTATTAAATTTAAATAACATATAACTCTATAAAATTGACAAAATTTGGAGTATTAGTTTGTGATTTCAAATTAATAGCTTTTTAAGGGACTTTCTAACTGGCAGATAGATGACATTAATATTGTGGGAAACAGCTAGTGACTTATTATAAAAAAAATATATATATTAACCTTAGGTGTTAAAATACAATTTTTAAATTGATCTGTATGAACAAAACCCTGTTTTATTAACGAGGGAAGATAGAAGGAAAAATGTTTTCTACATAATGACATGTTTCCTACATAATGACAAACGCTATTCGTATATATTTTTTAATATTTCTTTCAAAAAGATTAGTGGAGGACTTTGATAAAAGGAAGGAATCCTGCGTTACTATTTGATTCAGTCCGAGAACTATGTCACTAATATATCATCCCCTTGCCCCGGACAGCTTGCGGTTGACCCGGTTTCACATCTAAACTTCAAATTAGTCCCTAAATCTTGGAACTGTCTTGCGATAATTATGCAGTTAAGGGAAGTAAACGAGAGGATTTGACGGCTTTACTGGATTGATAATGTAATTTCAAAGGTTACAGCCAATTTGGATTCAATACCCGATAGACAATTTAAAATATTTTTATTTTTACTAGCTGTTCCAACTGGTGCCACTAGCAGAGATCCAGATTCTGTGGAATTTTGAGAAAATATATACACAATTATCAATCTAAAATAATCTCGAGCCAACTTTTACACACCTAAAAAATATCATCATAAACTATGTAGTCTTTTAGGAGGAGTTCCGTCATATACACATACACAGATCAATTATATATTGACTAGCTGTACTCAAAGTCGTGAAAATATAACTAAAATTGGGTTAATTTATCAATATAAATCATTACCTTATCGGAACCCGACTACGCATTTTTATGTATGTTTAGGAGAGGTTCTTTCACATAATTGAATAGAATCGAATTTATCGACATGCTTACAGAAGAACTATATATAATCAGCCAATAACCTATCGATCTGAGACATTAAATTTGAGATGAGTAGATTTTTAAATACACGTATTTCTTTGAGGTTACCTCTTTCTTAAACACTCTCTTTCTTTAGTCTTTCCTTAATTTCCATTCGTTTCCATGCCTCAATATCGTGGTCTAGGATCCTATTCTTGAAAGGGTCCATGCTTTCTACCTATATCTGTTGGTGGCCATCATCGTTAGCATATTGTATGTAACATGTTTGATCTCGCTTAACTGGTTGGTCCCATCGTGTTGGTGAACAGCCTCGAGACATTTTTCCGTCCGTTTTGTCCATTTTTATCAGCTTTTTAAAACCGCAGTCCTCCAGCCTCATAATGCGTCATAAATAAGGTAGAATTCATTGGTAACATGCGAGTCTAATCTTGATTGCAAGCTGCGATAGAATAAATGCGTTTGGCTGTTTACCTGTCCAAAGAATTCTTAGCATCCGCCTCTGATGTGGTATTAGATCCCGAAAGCATCTATTTTTTGCCTTTCGTTTGGTTTTATGCTCCAAGTTTCTACTCCATACATAAAGGTGGAGACGATTAAGGATCGAAAGGATTCTAAACCTTATTGTATATATAAATAATATAACCTTTACTTACTTTATATCTTTCGTAATCGTCCAATTGATATGTGTTTTAAAACGGTTTTATCAGATAGGCAACAATGCGTAGATTTCTGAGACCCAAACAAAACACAAACCAAAACAAATGTTCCTTAATGTTGACGGATTATTAAATAAAGAAAATTTCTTGAGTTTTCAACTAAATCAAAACACATTTTATTTATTTTTGTCGTAGCAGCGCATGCCGGGTCACCGTTAGTAACAATAAATGTGCCACATTTACTAATGACAGAACGTACAACTAACCATACTAATGTCTTATTGTATTGTGTTGATATTATAGTACTTCTACTGCTTCCAAGATTTACTAGCTAATTTAGTGTTCAGTTCTGAATTCGGGTCAGCCGCAAGCTGTCTCGAAGCTAGCAAATGATTCATTAATGGTACATATACGATGTGTGCCCTATCTTTGTATACGAATGCCAAAACTCGCTGCCAAAATGTATTTGTATCCTATTTCACAGAGGAAATACATATACATGGAATTTAGATAATAGTACTATCTTTTCATCTAAAGTTTCAACAACCTTCTACATATGAAGAGTCAAAGAGTTCAAGTATAAAATCCTCATTTTTTAAGACTGTTTCAAACTACTGTGTATTTTGTGTACTAAATGTATGTTTTTTTATGTACCGCGTTTTAATAGCTATATGATTTAAAACAATACCTTTAAATAGAATGATAAATGGGAAATGGAAATCATAAGAAAAGTATAAAACGCGAATTGACTCTTTATACGTAAGGATCATCGGTTTGTTTCCTGAGTTGTTGGTTAAAAGGGCATAAAAACGGGAAGAAAGTACCTTTTTTTGTTTTCATCCATAATTGTGCTTTCCTGCAAAGGAAAAGACCGTAAGGAAACCTGCATATTTCGGGTATAATTCTGGGCTATTTGTAGCCTGCAAATCCATAATAAAGTAGTTTGGTGGGTCTATAATTTAAATATACTCTGTCATCTATTTTATTTGTGTAATCCGTAATTGGCCTTTTTTTAAGTATATTAATTATTTCATGTAACAATTTCTTTAAACGCTGTTTGGATACCAATAAATTAATAAATAAACATAAGTGAGGAGGCCTGTGCCCAGCAATGGGACGTTAACAGGCTATAGGCATGCGCTTGGCTGCAATCACAATAAGTTGGGCTGCGCTTGCCTAAGAGGTGGCTATTTACTCTGACTTTGAAAATACCTGGATCTGGAAAAAGGGATGCTGGTATAGCATTCCACTCCATAGCGGTGGGGATCAGAAACGATTGGCTAAATCGTTTGGTGCGGACTTGCGGGATGTCCACTACATGTACGGTTGCCAATCGTTCCTGTGCCTTGATGTTCTATAGTAAAAGGGCGACGGAGGAACAAGTTCATATAGCTCCTGCATACATCGAAATATATTGTGTAGAATACCGACTAACAGGCAAAGTTACGTCACCTTATTACCTTAACTGGTCACCGAGATATCGTCTAGGATTGAAAAAGCAGGGGCATCATTTGGAAGGCTACGTAAAAAAGTCTGGGAGTCGCACGATCTACGTCTGCATTCTAAGTTTGACGTATACAAGGCAAATATTGCCTATACTGCTTTACGCCATCAAAACTTAGTGCCTTTATAAAGGAGACGCGAAATGGCTAGATATTTTTCATATGAAGTGCCTAAGATCTGTACTTCGCATAAAGTGGCAGGATCGAATACCAAATTCCGCAGTGCTGCGTAGAGTAGATCTCGAAGTAATTGAATTCTTAATAATGAAGAGACAATTGAGATGGTGTGGACATCTAGTTCGTATGAGCGACACCAGGCCTTCTAAGTCGGTGTTCTATTCCTAATTAAAGGATGGAAATCGAAAACATGGAGGCCAATTTCTGAGATACAGGGATGTACTAAAACGTCATCTAAGCGCATGCGGTTTTTACTGTGCGGGAAGATCTCTTGCACTGCAAAGGCGAGTGGGCAAACACAGTTAATAAAGCTGTGAACGCACATGAGGATCGCCGTTTAAAAGACCTGGACGCTAAGCGCATATGTAGGAAACATTCTCCCAAACTATCGTATAGTTACACTTATAATAATCAGGATCAGCCGTGATGCGAGCCATGCGACAGAACTTTCAAAACAAAATCTGGCTTTTCAAGCCATATTAGATCACATTATAAACATTAGCCAAATTCGCCGTTGACGGAACCGTCATGGAGGACATCACTCACCTTAACTATTACTAGAAAAATACGCAATGAATAATGTTCCAAATGATTCCTAATTCAAGAAAACGACAATACCTAGATGTGCCTTAAAGTTTCTTTAACATCAATGTTAGGATATTTTACGTAATAAAATAACTTGAATTAAGAAAATTACATTAGGCATTTAAGATAAATGAAATTCAATTATATAATAACGCTGCCTCTCAAATGTCTGACGTTAGAGATTCCGTGAATTCCGACAAGGACTCACTTAAAATTCTGAGATAAAATTAAGTTAGTACCCGAACCCTGAGGATAAATTCAATAGACACGATAGATGTCGGGATTGTGAATAATTTACTTTCTTTTCTCTGATTTTTCAGTACGATGGCCTAGTGGTTAGATAGTTGAATTCTCGTGAAGAGAAAAAGGGAATGCACTTAAAATTTGTGAGCTCTACTTCATAACTGAACTATACTTCGCCGCTCGTTTATATTTTCGTCTTCTTCATCGGTAGTAGCTTTAGATGCCGATTTAATTTGCATCAGCCGCGGCTGACAACCGTATGACAGTCAACGAGCAAGCGTCTTTGTCGCATTTTTTATTATACATTTGTCTCTATTTGTTATACACTTTTCATTATTATGATGTGAATTCTTAAGATGCAGTTACAATCTTTCGTTCCGACGGAAATAACGTTTTGAATTACTATAATTTATTAAGTGTGTGAAATATTTACAAAAAAGAACGCTAATGCTAGATTATCTCTAGATTCTATGTCTCTAGTCTAGTAATTAAACTACTTTTATATATAAAGATAACAATTCCAACGATCGATTTATCAAACCTTTAATCACATAGCAAATAAATAATAGAATTGTATTTATTTAAGCCCGCAAACAACAAACTTGACTACATTTTGTTTACCTTTGTTTGATATATCCCTCTTGGGTCAGCGTGGGTATTTAATCGAGAATTTGGAAATCGGGTTGCAAGTCTTTACAAATATAAAATAGAATCGTATTGATATTCAAGAAGCCTCTCATATAAACAGTAAAAACATGAATATATTTTGTTGGATTTCGACGGAGTATTTTAAAAATATATTATTTACCTTTACTACCTTTTGTTCTTATGTACTTTCAGGCAATATATTTTGAAAGTCAACTCTTGATACGTAGAGACTATCGATATTTATTCCAATAATGTCTTATTTCCAAAATTGACCTTTCAGTTATTTAATACTTATTTTAATAGAGATCCAATAATCACCAAACTAATTCTTGGGAATATAAAACACAAATTAGCCCTCCGTTTCCCATTATGCGGACTTTACAAAAACAATGTGCCCAGCGGAGGCAATAAATACACCAATTACCGCTATAAACTCATTTAATTATAACATTAAAAACTTTTTTAATAGTCACTATTTCATAATTTCAACAATTGCACAACGTTTACTTAAAACACTATTATAACAATAGAATGTCCCGCAATGGATCGACTTACAGTGTTTCATGACACAATGACCCATTAATTTTTTTTTTCGAAGTTTGTAGTTGCTGTTAGCCCTACTGGCCTTTACAGCGTAACCGAGAGGGGTGGCGAGCGCAGAAGCTCTGCCGAGGGGTGGGCCCGTAGAAGGGTCCTGCAGCGTCGTGGGGGAAACATTGCTCTAAGGGCGCCTCCTGCGAGGCTCGGACCTAGGCTTAGAACAACGTTTGCTGCTGCTGAAAAGGCTAATCGGACAGGAAATGACCCTTTAACTGAGAACCAGCCTATTTATAGCACTTAGCATGCACTTGATTCATCCGGTATAAATACAATATAATTACAAAGTACCATGACATCCGATTATTAAACACATTCTATTTATTTCTTTCTTTATTTATGTACCAAAGGTAATGGGAAACCAAAAACAAACAGAAAGCTTATATCCATAGGATGACTTATCTCTAAAAAGAGATTTCTTCCAGAAAACCTTTGATATGGGAGAGTACTCAATTGGGATGTGGTGCAGTTATCAAATCTTATTGGAGAACAAAAATAAAATAGTAAAAAAAAACTCAACACTAATAAGAGAATATCTATATATTTGCTACATATACATAGAATAAGAGAACGGAGCGGCATAAAGCACAGGGGCGTAGGGTTTGCCGCCGACATTGTTATTAATTGGATCCATTATTTAATATCTTATTTTGTAGGCGTTCGTGGGTAATGTTGGTGCAATCAAACACTTTGTTAATCAACTCGGATTATAATGTTCAATCACTTAATGTTCCCGATATCAATTTACACAAACTCATTAACAATAGCTAGGAACGCGACAGTTTCAATAGTCGACCACTCCAGCCGACCGCCGCTCGAGAACTACCGAGAGACGGGCCGGACTGCCACTTATTGACTCTGCCCCCACGCCGATACAAAGTTGGCGATCGACAGACTCTTGCACTCCGACATATATATATACACGTACATAAACATACATATATGCAAAACATACATACATATAAAATAGTAAACACTATATACCTATGTTTATGAGGATAGAACTTGGTAAACATTTTAATTATATATTAGAAAAGTAGTGACGCTTTAAATTGAGTTTGAAAGAATTCCTACTAAACTTATTTTTCCTGAGATCTTCAGAAAGTGCATTCCATAGATGTGTGGCTTGTACGGTAAGAGATTTGCCATAAAGGATTGTATTAAAGGAAGGCACTTCAAAGGATCTGAGAGAAACGCATGACCGCACCGGTCTTGTTCTTGGTGGGCAGGGTTTAATGCGCTCGTGTAGGTAAGGTGGAGAAGAATGAAGAAATATGTTATGTAGCAGAGTCAGAGTGTGAACATTCCGGTGAAGTCGGATATGGAGCCACTTTAAATTTTAGTATTATTTCAACGTAAATATATCTATGAAAGAATCATACCATCTGGTATAATGACGTATTTAGTATTATGAATAACAAACTAATAAATAATTTAATTTAAACAGATTTTAAAATAAAATCCCGCCGACATTTACTTCAGGGCTATCATTTACAATAAATTTCCTTATCCCTTTTAAGCTACCAGCTTTTTATCAGGCAACCTTAGACATATTATATGAGCTAAAAAAAATGTCGTCTATATAGTCAGTTTACGGTTGATAATTTCACGTGATACTTATAATAAGACATTGAGGTAAAATATTTAATTATACATCAAAATCTAAACGCGATAAATGCGTCACAAGGCGATCGCTTAGGCCGATCGCGCCTCTATCATTTGTTCCACGCTTTCGCTCGCACGCTCGGCTCAGGCGGAACGTGAAAATGAGTCAATCTTTTTAATGCGTGCAGCTAGCAACCATCGCCATTTATGAAACTCTATTACTTTAAAAATATTTAACGATTTCTTGATTAAAGAAACGTGTTNGGTCAAGAGTACTCTAAACCGACGAACTTGTATGAAAGATTTAATGAGATTGAAAGAAGCGAAGGAGATATGCAAGGATCGTGGCAAGTGGAAGGATGTTGTCTCTGCCTACCCCTATGGGAATAAGGCGTGATGCTATGTATGTATGTATGTATGTTTATGCGGATAGAACTTGGTAAAAATTTAAATTGTATATTAGAAAAGTAGTGACGCTTTAAATTGAGTTTGAACGAATTCCTAGTAAACTTATTTTTCCTGAGATCGTCAGGAAGTGCATTCCATAGATGTGTGGCTTGTACAGTAAGAGATTTACCATAAAGGATTGTATTAAAGGAAGGCACTTCAAGGGATCTGAGAGAAACGCATAACCGCACCGGTCTTGTTCTTGGTGAGCAGGGTTTAATGCGCTCGTGTAGGTAAGGTGGAGAAGAATGAAGAAATATGTAGCAGAGTCAGAGTGTGAACATTCCGGCAAAGTCGTATATGGAGCCACTTTAAATTTTAGTATTATTTCAACGTAAATATATCTATGAAAGAATCATACCATCTGCTATAATGACGTATTTAGTATCATGAATAACAAACTAATAAATAATTTAATTTAAACAGATTTTAAAATAAAATCCCGCCAACATTTACTTCAGGGCTATCATTTCCAATAAATTTCATTATCCCTTTTAAGCTACCAGCTTTTTATCAGGCAACCTTATTATATGAGGTAAAAAAAAATGACGTTTATATAGTCAGTTTACGGTTGATAATTTTACGTGATACTTATAATAAGACATTGAGGTAAAATATTTAATAATACATCAAAATCTAAACAATATAAACGCGTCACAAGGCGACCGCTTAGGCCGATCGCGCCTCTATTATTCGTTCTACGCTTTCTCTCGCACGCTCGGCTCAGGCGGAAAGTGACAATGAGCCATTCTTTTTTATGCGTGCAGCCTCCAACCGTCGCCATTTATAAAACGGTATCACTTTAAAAATATTTAACGATTCCTTAGTTTAAAAAACGTGTTAAGGCTATGGCTTATCTTTAACAAGAATGAATCGATTCAATTCTTCTTACCACAAAAGTTTTATTTAGAAATTCTGAAAAGTGTTCCGCCTAAAAGGACTTGAATATAAGATTAATTTGTGAAAGCTATAAATTTCCCTAAGCCTACGCAAAGAGCCGTCCGAAGTTAGTAGTAATGTTCTTTAAAAATGTCATTTTTACTTTTACCCTCAATTTGATTGAAGATGGTTTCTATTTAATTAAAGGTTTAAATGTATTTAGAATAGCTTTATTTAGCTTACGAAGACGGTATTTTAAAGGTTTATTTCTATTTAAATACGTCACATTCGTTTGAAGTAAATCTTTTTTATGAACGCTTTCCTGGTAAAATAAAAACAAACTGTTCACGCCGTCCGTGGCCGGTCGAAGGAAGCTACCAATAATCACTCAGGGGCCCATAGCTTGTAATGGAAGCCTGTTGACCACTGTCGACGGTGGGAGGAGAATCCGAAAACTGTTCGATCCTGGGTCGAAATAGATTTATCGGCACCTACTTCGAAAACCCGTTTGCCGGACTCCTCAGGCGACAACGACCCTGTGGCAGGTAGCTAATCGCATGTAATGTGCGTGTATGTACCACGCGACCTTCAAGGCGACGCGATGGCTGCTCTCGGCGACGCCGGTCTTCTGTTATCCACTCCAAAGCGGTCCTGTGCACCACCAGGCACAGAATGTTCAAGAAACTGTGGACTGTGGCTGCGTGTACCTGCCGCGCTTCGTGTTACTCGAGGAAGGGAAGCGAACTATTCAGTTCTTAACGCACCGTCTTGACCAATCGCAATCACAAAACCAATAAACCGCGTGGAAACTACACTTTTCACCAGAAACCACGAGGCAGGGTGCTTTTTCCACCCCAACGCGACGCCTCGTTGACAGACAGTAGTCATAGACTAACAATATTTTACCTGTATAAGTTATGAAACGACGCAGGAGGCTTACTCTAACGCATGCAGACCGACTTCGCGCCTCTTTCCGATAGTTAGCAAGTTAGTACCTCGAAAGCTTACAGATGGCGCGAACACAAACTCACATTAACTAACGACTTTTATTCTCTCCATTATTTAAATATTCACAACTTGCTATAATTTAGCACTATTGCGCTTTAAAAGAACTACACCACAAAGCAACTTGAAAGACTATATGCACAAAATTGTTCCAAGGTTAAAATCACCTTATATTGCATAAAATTTCATAATATTGCATAATTTTAAATGTTACTACTATACTACTCAATAACTCTTCAACATTTCAGAGCTATCAGTGTTGCCACCCAACTATCTATAGTCTAACATTGGGGAGTAAGATGGAGACTGCGTGACGTCTCGTTACAACAATTAATATATGTACAAACATAAAAATACCCATATATTTGTCGGAGTACAATAGTCTGTGGAACGCTGGCGTCATCTGTCTAGCGGCGTGGAGTCAATAGCGACAAGCCGGCGTGCGTCCTCGCAGTTCTCGGGTGACTGCCCGTCGGTGCGGTCGACTTTTTAAACAGTCGCGTTCCTAGCTATTCTTATTAATGAGTTTGTGTAAATTGGGAACATTAAGTGATTGAACATTATAATTTGAGTTAATTAATAAAGTGTTTGATTTCACCAACATTACCCACCAACGCCCACAATATGGAAATTGAATTATTGATGCCATTAACGACGATGTGACTTCGGAGAACCATACGCTTCTATGCTTTATGCTGCTCCTTCGCTCTTATTCTCCGACATATATATATATATATAGAGAGACATATATAAAGAAGGTGCAAAAGACATTTTACTTCCGTCATGTGGTTTGTGCAACGGAATCTTTGAACGTGATTTTGACCCACTTTAATGTAATCAATTTGCTTCAAACTTCGCACACTTATAAAAGATGCATGATAACGTAAAATAATTCAATTAAAATATCAATTATCCCGATTAGACTCGCCAGGATTCATTAATTTCTATCTGTACCTTTTTCAGGAGAATAAGAGAGACAGTGGGCGAAGGAGTAAAACCTATATAAGAGTTAAGATAGAGCTGGTTTTAGAGGTTAATTTTTTGTAAGGGTTTTCAGAAAATATAGTACTAACTACCCGGAATCTACTCCAAAATTATTGGTTACGTGCTAATAACTTTGCCAGTAAAGCTATATCAGAAAAAAGTATCAGGATTATATTGCAGTCACCCATATAATACTTGCTCGATATCAATCGTTATAACTTGTTATTAGTTTCATTCCAAAATGCAGAATTAGATTTAAAATATCATACATCAATTCATAATCAATTAATGCCTTATTAAAAAAAATATACGTATCCAACCATGTCTAATTTACTTTCTTAGCATTTTACAAAAGTTTTAAATTCGTAGACCCTTCTTTAAAAGCAGATTAGATGAATCATTTGAATTACGAGTTTTAAACAAAGCAAGAAACTTGGAGCTAAATGAAATAATTTGAGGGTACCTACCAATTAAGTTAATCTCTGATATCCTTTCAAATATTGACGGAAGCGAAATTCAGCAACTTAATATAAAAGAACAAACAATTTCAAATTTCAGGATTATAACAAAATTGGTCCGACGTTTGGACAAATCAGTATAATTTAATTTATCGGAGAGAGAAAACTCCTTACTGTTGGTTCTTTTTGTATTATTGTTAGAGAAAATATTATATGTAATGCAAAAACCATTCCTATCTATCCCATTATAGACTTTATTTATTTATTTATCGTCTTTATTGTACAACTAGTAATGCCCCGCGGTTTCACCCACGTAGATACCGATCTCGTGGCAGTGGAAAGTCTACTAAGTTCAAATTCTTTATATCATTTGAATGCAATGTCCTATTTTAATAATTTAAAAAGTATTTTACACGATTAAAACGGACATTTAATAGGATAAGGATTAATAAAGAGGCGTGAATAATATGGATTGAATATTGTCGGAACCTTTATTAACTTTTAAAATGCAAAAAGTAGTTACAGTGGCATGAATACAGTAAAAACGTTACAAACATACTTAAATACAAAAACACAAATGTTTCCTTTAGCCAGTACCAGACAACTTTTCTGATTCCAGGAGAGAACTGTGTCGAATTGCTACACATCGAGATAAAATAATATAGTTATACATTTTTATTAAATTAATGTTATATATAAAAATTTTGGCGATTTTTTTCTGAGCAAAATGTTTCTGAGTAAAGAAGCAACATACACTTATAATACTTACAATAACTTACCTCACGTCACGCCTTACGAATATTTACCAAACAATAAAAGGTTTCTCTTCAAAAAGTTCTAGTTTTTTATATAACAATATAAACAAAATATAAAACCGTGAGGTACTCACAACAATTATCATCGAGCACCTCACGCTTTTAACAATGATATTATTTTTTTTGTTTATTGTTCTACTCAGAATCTAAAACATGATTAACGTTAATTTTACACTTTTTGTTTAGAATTTGATTATTAAGCGTGTTTTTTTTATTTTTAAACTAT
The DNA here is from genome assembly GCA_015832385.1 of Elymnias hypermnestra. Classification (NCBI taxonomy): domain Eukaryota; kingdom Metazoa; phylum Arthropoda; class Insecta; order Lepidoptera; family Nymphalidae; genus Elymnias; species Elymnias hypermnestra. The sequence goes on from JACTOM010000867.1 coordinate 21,635, forward strand.
TTCTTATGTTTAGGCCAAATTTGTATTTTTTTATTGAATCAATAGGCTTTTCAAAGCCACTATAATATTAACTTAAGGTTCGTTTACTTCGAAAGGACCAGTTAAAAATGTATAAAAATATCAGCATGGTTGTATATACAATTTATGTGACCATTTTATACATATTATTTGAAAAATAAAACCTGCTATCACATCCAAGGAAGTCAGATAGTGTACAAAATACCCACTTTGGCGTATAGAATGTATACATTTTTTTATTATGGTTGTTATTCAAAAGATATCCATGATAAGTGTGCAAAATTTCGAATTGATCCGACGTTTTAAAGTGCTCAAAAATATAGATAGTTCAAAGATTTAGAGAGCTAGTATTCGTATCTATAGCTTCTGCTATTTTAAACCTAGGACTTCTGTCCTAGGTTTAAAAATTTGAAATCAGACTAGACTTCGTCTGGACGACAGAAGCTTCGGCGCTAACTAGTCACAGATCTACCAGCAACGAGAAATTTGGGCTTTGGCATGATGTTTTTTACAAACTATAAAAGGTAAATTAAGGTTAACACATTCCCATATCCCTTGTCTGCAATAAAAAAAGGTGAAGCTAATATTACAGGCTTGTTAAAAAATGTAAACTAAATGTTCTTTAATTAAATGAAATCTGTATCAAAACTTTCTATTCCTCTTTTATGTTCGCGACGGGGTAGAGAAATTTCCAAGCAAATATTTGGCGAAAACCGCAACAAAGGGTGAAATGGTCTTTTGGCGGGCTTTGAAAATTCCACCAACTGTCAGAAGATCATTTTCGTGGTAAGGAAAATAATTTAATATTGTACTAGATATTCCCGGTATGGCTAATTTAGGAAATTGCATTTTCTCATCTGTCTGAAAGTGGATTGATCGGCCGGGGCAAGTCACCACTCGACCAGCAGAGACGTGAGGCCAAGCACATAATTGGCATTTCGTTACGATGTTGTGTTGAATAACATATATACATAACAGGACACACAGGACTCTGGTCCTCTCGATTTTTCTATATGGCTCAGATTTTTGGAGACTCAAGGCGAATTATAGAGGATGAGCAGACGCTCTTAATTTGTGGTTCTGGCGGTGAACGTAGCGGATCCCCTGGATTGCACACAGGACGAATGTTCTAATCCTAGAAAAACTGAACGTATCTTAAAGCTCTTTCTAACTTCTGGATCATATGGTGAGATAGGCGAGAGATAAACTAGAGAACTTATGTTAACGGGAAAAATGGAAGGAAAGAAACCCAGAAGCCGAAGTCTGAAACAAGGATCTGATCACGTAGCGGAACACCTGGATATCAAAGCCAGTCAGGCCATCGACATCGCCACCGATCGGCAAAGATGGCACAACCTGCTTCATCGGGAACATCACGATGCTCAGCAGCGAGCGAAGACCAGAGGAGGTTGTGTTGAAACTATAAGAGGTAAATTACGTCTTACCAGATTATCGCGCTACCATCTTATCGTTAGGTGTAATCACAGTCAAGCGCTAACCTGTCAGCAACAAAAAAAAAAACAGCAGTCTGGTCTAAAGCAAACTTGTTCGTTTTTTTTGAAGTGAAACTTCTTTAGGTGCATGAGGGTAACATTTGATTAGCGTCACGCAGATGTGCAGCGTTTTTAATGCTAATTCGTTTGAAGGTTAGGTAGTTGTAATATATAAAATAACATCTGACATTTTTATTTACAATTCGTCATTTGATTATGATTTTAATTTTCGACACTTTTATTATTAAATTCCTAAAATACCTTCCTTTTTACCTTCCTCTATGTCTCGGAAATCTAAAGTTTTAGTTAGCCAAAGACGCACTTTTAACTTTTTATAATTGTAATTATGATCTATGAGTTTTCTGTGCATTAATGAACATATAAAAGACACGTTCAATGTTTAATATTAAAATTCGTTGTAAGACAGTATGAAAGTTAAATGACTTTCCAATAACCAGAGCTGTGATAATGCATCCGCAATTCGGTGAAACTGCGGACGAACATCAATAAATGCCTTCAACCAGCATTCACCAAATTGCCGATTCGTCTTACCGCTATCAATATTGTAACAAAATTTATATGGGTTTCGTTTAATATTCTCACTACGTGTGAAAATTTGGTTAAGTTCAACGAGCCTCGGGGAGTACTAAATCATTTGAGTACATTTTGCCAATGTTTAAATCGGCACGTCTTACATAAACAAATTATGTTCATTGGGAGGACGTGATGCTTATATATTGCTCTCTATTCCCCATAGTGTCAGCCGCGTAGGTCCCGATTTCGTGGGAATATGGAAAAATGTCATGATTATTGAGTAATTATTACTGACAATGAGTTGTGAAACGAATATTAATTTGAAATTTTGATATTTTAGTACTATCCTATCGTACAGTAACACAACCTCTTGCTGGGCGATACATCTTTGCTGGTAGGGTAGTAACCAGCCATGGTCGAAGCCTCTCGTGCTTACAGACTCAGACAAATTAAAAAAATGTAATTTACTAAATTTACCCTGCCGGGGATGGAACCCGGGACTTCTGTTAGCAAAGCGGGTACTAACACCACAGCGCTGAAACTATCACACTTTTCGTAACGCTCTCACCAGCCCACTCCCCTAAGTTAAACGTGCGTAAAGAAGTTTTACTCCAAAAAAAACCTAAATGTGACTTATACTATGTTTTAGACTATAGATTTTCCCACAGAACCCTGATCAGCCGGTGGAGGGAGAAACTCGAGTCTCCAATAGCGGGCATTTACACGGTGGCTGCAATCCAGCCGCAACTCGATATTTGGCTCAACAAGAAGCATGGATCTCTATCATTTAGGTTGGTGCAGGTGCTTACCGGGCACTGGTGCTTCGTCAAATACTTGCATCAAATTGTTGGTAGGGATTCGCCAGCTTACGTTAAGTGTGGAGCTCCAATTGATTCGGTGCAGCACACTGCGGAAGAGTGCCCAGCTTGAGGACCCCTACGCCAACTTCTATCGCTGCTAGTAGGAGACGATCTCGCGGTACTGACCATAGTCGCCGCTATGGTCGGTAGGGAAACGGCACGGAGGCTAGAGAGGCAGTAGCTCATGTCCGTCTCCGCCAGAGGAGGGTTAGGAGCGATAGGCGTATGGACGCCCACCTGCTCCAGCTTACTTGATTCTTATGTAGGAAGCATCTGAGAAGTCATCTGAGTCGAATGCGTAGGCGAACTTCTGCCCCCCCCACCCATTAGATGTAGAGGGTTCCGCTGGGTTTTAGTGGATATTGTCTTGAGAGTCCCACACTGTCGAGTAGAGTTTGAATTTCACTCGCCGTACTTCCCAGAGACAAAAAAAAAATAGATAGTTGGGTGACAACACGGATAGCTCCGAAAGGTTGGGAGTTATTGATTTATATTGGTGGCGACACTTAAAAATACCAATAATATTGTGCAATATTACGAAATGTTATGCAATGCGAGGTTATAAATCGTCAGTTAACATGAGTTGGTGTAATTATAGACTAACTCATTAACTGACAAATTTATTCCTTTCACTATTTGAATTTATACAATTTATCACTACTTTTCTTAAAACAACTACTTCACGAAACACAGCTCGATATACTATATTAACAAAATCGTTCCGTTCGTTAATATTACCTCGTATTGCATAACATTTGGTAATATTGCACAATGTTTTTGTGTTTTGAGTGTTTTCGCTATACAACTCAATAACTCCCAACTTTGCAGAGCAATCACTCAACTGTCTATAGCCTGTAGTAAACAAAACACTTTATACATCTTTACATACTATATAATGAAATCGTTTTCGCTGTCTGTTACCTTAGTTCGTGCAATCTATTCAACGGATTTTGATACAGTTTTCAGCAGTAGATAGATCAATTCAACAGGTAGGTTTATATGTGTAATATATAAATATTATATTACAAGAAAGCTGAGAAAATTACTTGCAGTATGATGTCGTGACCAACAAATTTTTGTGCGCTTACGAGTAAATCGCAAACGCTGGGTCAACCTTATAAGATAGATCAAATTATGTACTATGGAATTATTTATCTTAAAACGATTGATGAAGGTCTGTAATGATATATATTTATCTCAAAAGTATAACCCAGAGTAAACATTTTCATCTTTTACATGCTACAAAAAAATATACTCGTAAGTTCTTATTAAGTCATTTTATACAACACAGCATTATTCCTTATACAATTAAATGCATTACATACGTTGGGAATTCTATGTAGATCAAAAACGCCCTGAATAGTATTTAGTTAAAGTGAATATCTTAGGAGATATCAAGGATTTAAAACGCGATAAACCGGGCGTCGGGCGCGGTTACAAAGTCACAAAAGCATCACATATATGTCGTCGTTATTAAAGACACACATTTATTTGTATATATCAGTATATTAAAATGTAGATCATAAAGCTACGTACCTGAATGTAATGAATTTATGTTTCTGAGGATAGGATATTGATTTCTAAGAATACCTCAAAAAATTTCATTAGTTGCTTTTCGGTATTTTTCACTCGTTTCAAGTGGAAATTGCGTTTGACGACAAACTCATTAAATATACAGTAGCTGAAGAATCTTGACAGTATAATTGGCTGCCGGGAGATTAAAAAAGATAGAGGACTGATTTTTATAGACTTTACTAAGAAAATTAAAAAAATTAATTCGGAATAAATCTCTACCTAAAATTAAATATTCCTGCAATGTTCTAGATGTCGTGAGATTTTTACAGAATTCAATTTTATAGTAACAAGTAATACAGCTATTTCTTATAAAATTAACTGTTAATATAATGCTAAGTTTTTATCGATTATCTCAATTCCTTTATAGGCATCTTACTCACAGCTTTAATTATAAGTTTTAAAGCTTAGCCCATATTTTTTTACACAGATATTTTTACTATCCAGTATTTGACTATACGATTTTACCTTTTTATTATTTATTACATTTTAGTACCCTACAATAAAGATAACATACAGAAGCATACAGAGTATAAAAGGCGGTCTTATTGATAGCAATCTCGACAAGACAACATAGTTATGGCAAAGAGTAGTGGGTGGCGTAATATATACATAAACCTACATATATACTTATTAAATACTAATAATTTTAAAAACATAAATATGGGCTTGTATATATAATAGACTAAAACAAATAAATAGAAGTGCGTACATAGCAACACGCCTCATTCCCATAAGGGTAGGCAGAGGCCAGGTTCTTCCACTTGCCACGATCCTGGCATATCTCCTTCGCTTCTTTTTTTCCCATTAGACTTTCGTACGAGTTCGTCGCTTCAGACTACTCTTGACCTGACTCTTATTTAAAATGTCCTGGATTTGCTCAAAGAACCTTCGCCTTGGTCTTCCTCTTCCAATTTTTACATTCACAGTCGTTTTTTATTCATTTTGTGCGTGCCAAAACCATCTAAGCATACGTACCTAATTTTAGTTGCTACATCTTTTATTCCACAACGTACGAAACATTAATTGAAGTATAAATAAAATAAATATAAGGTAATTTATAACTGCGAATAGTGATTTCTGACAGACTTTCTCTACTAAAGCCTTTGAGTTTTGTTTAATTAAAAATTGATATATTAATAATTGAGTAAATTTTGAAAATGATGACCCTTAATCCAGTCCATAAATGTTTTTGTCGATAAAGCATCGATAAGTGTTTTTGTCTTAACTGTTACCGCAAACTTATAGAGCGTTAAAGCATCACGTATTCAAGTGGAGAAATATGGCGAAACACGGCAAGTGTTCAGAACTAGGTAACTCAATTTCTATGCTAAAAGCCCGCCTTTGTGTGTTGACTCTGTTACAAGCTTGGCTGCGGGCACACAAGGTGTTAACTTATTACAAGTTTGAGTAATGTATGGACAAAATTGAATACGTTTTCCCCTTGAAACTCACGGTTCAATTAGACATATCTTTGTGTAAAGAGAATATATAAAAATAATAATCCATGTAAATAAAAAAATGTGAAATCTATTGTCAAACGAAACTTAATAGCAAACATGATAATTATTTCAAATGCTAGTTTTACGTCAATATTCTGGGTTTATTCCCGCAACTGGTAGACTAATTTTTTGGCGTATTTTCTCTGGCAGAAAGCTGATAAAAGGAAGAATAACTAAACCCATTCGTGCTTTTGCAATATAATTACGATGTAAGAATTTCATTATGATTCTCCTAGAACTCTCGCTGGAGGAGGGGGGCGCTAGAAGGCGTAACTTTGCTCGCCTGCTTTCCCTCAACTAAACTAAACCCTTAAGTCGGATTTATCCGGGACGCTAAAGCATAATGCGATAGCGGACATTTGGACCCCAAGATCTGAATGATAGGGTTCCGCTGGGTTTTAGTGGGTATCCTGGTACGACCAGCGAGTGTCACACTCCCGGATGTAAGTTTATATTTCATACGGCGTGCATAAAGCTTTTCCCAGCGAGAAAAAAAAAATAGATTCTTCTAGAAAAAATCCTGCCTGTGATCTCTTTACGATCGTGTTGGATTTTGATCACATTGGACTATGAGAGCGAAAGAATACTGAATGAACTTGTGTACTATGCCTGCCAATCCTAAGTGGAGAGGTCTATCCTCTAAAAACTCTCACTCATATGAGTGAGGAGGCCTGTGCCAATCAGCGAGACATTAATGGCCTGCTACTTAACCAGTAGAAAAAAATCATAGTTTTTAAAGGAGTATTTAGGAATTTTCAGGTCTAACATTTTATGAAACATCTGGATGAGTCAGAGTCTAACTTTGAATAAGTCATTAAAACATTTGCTAGTTAAAAATAATCTCAATCAATCAAAAAATGGTAAAACATGGTCATCAGATCTTTAAGTCGATGTTCACAATCGTAAAACTCTCCCTAATATATTTATTTTCCAGTGCCTATTAGTACAATTTACGGAAAAATAAATAAAGTTTTTTGACAGTAATAAGATAAATAAAGATAAAAAAATAATACAACATATAAAAACAAACTTGTAGTATCATATTTTAGATTGAAAATGGTTTAGAATTCTTTTTCGAGCAAAACAAACGCATTTTTAAAAAGAAATTGCAATGATATTTGGATTTATCTCTACATGATATTAAGAAATATGTCAGAAATATTCTTATACAAAAGCCATATTACAATATAAAAGGTTTTGAACTTGAATTCAGTTTTATATACAATGAAACCTATAAAAATTATATTTAAAGGAGTAATTATTGAGTTTCTTTTCGATATCGATTCAGTAGAACTTTCCAGATCGGTGATAGATTTTTTATCAACGTACAAACGATTCAAAAGATTTTTTTGTGCCTACATAAATAAAGAATATTTTGATCTTGGTTACAAAATGTATCCTGTCAAACGAGCAAAGCGCTTTTCATTAAAGTATCTTATTATTAATTCAGAATAATGAGTCATTTATGTCATTCCTATTTTTGAATGCTCCTTTTTCCTTATTTCTTTTCATTTTCACGTCACGTACGTTTGAGTGCGAGTGCCATGTCTACTGAAATAATTAATTCATGTAAATGTGCCTTAGCTTCGCCTAAAGCAGTTTTAATCTTGTCATTCATATAATTGTATGAACGTCGGTCAGGCGATTTCATTTTTGTTTTCACTTTTATTTCCATGGTAGCTTTGCATTTATAATTTACTAGTTATTCCGTGGAAATATCGAGAAATGCACATCCAATTGTCAAACTAAAATTCGCACGCACAGAAGATTATAAATATAGTTGAAGGAAAACGTAAGGTTTGAGCCATTTTTTAACACAGTTAGTGTTTGGATAATCTTAGAGCTAAGGAACGAGGACTTGAAAAAGCCCAAAGCAGAAAAACTTAGTAAAGAAGTTTCAGAAAAAAACATAAAATAGCATAATATCGGAACTTATTTGAAAACGAAAGCTAAAAATTAAGATTGATCTAAAGACAGTCGGTAAGAACTTTGAAAAAAGGACGACTTAGTATTAAAGGCATTAAAAGGAAGGGGTTAGCATTGAGATAATAGAATATCCTCTGTAAATGTGTATACAAGACTACAAGGTTAATACAACATCCGTTTTTAGAAGCAGAGAAGTTGAGAAGCTTGTAGGAATTGCGTGGATGAGTTATTTACGTTTATAGACACTGTAAATATGAACTAACATTATAAAGAGGAAACATTTGTGTTTTATATGTCTGTATATTTCTTATTTTCACACAAAAAGTACTAGAAAATTTTTCACCATTAGAAAGTTGCATTTTCACTCTAAAAATGCATTAATGTAACCCAAGGTGTCAAAAATCTGTCATCGCGTGTTTAAAAGATGTTATACAGTATTGTGAAACGTATATTATTGATACCTTTACTTCTATTAAAGGCCGTTTCAATACCGATAAAATACTTTATAAATTATTAAAATCCGACATTCCCTTCAAGACATATAATAAATTTAAAATTATCAATCTAATATTCATTTTTTTTGCAGTGTACCATTTTATTCACATGTCAACTTACACACATATAGACAGAAAATACTTTGTGTTCCAGAACTGTGCAAACACATAAAAACAGTCATGTTTTTATGTGTTTGCACAGTTCTTCGGGAATATTCCGTACACATATTTCTATATCTGTCCTAAAGCAATTAATCAATAAATGAAATAAAACTCTTATGCCACGAGATCGGTATCTCCGTGGGTGAAACCGCGGAGCATTGCTAGTTGTTATAATATAAAAGGTTTAACAAACACGACGACGTCAAGCTATAAAATGCCAAATAATTTCGATTAAAATTCTAGAAAATTCTATTAGATTTTATTACGACAACGGTAAGAATATTAGCTGGGGTTTTAATTTCACGTTGACCTAGTTCTGGTGAAATTTCACGTAACTTAGCAGCAACTGCATTAGCTAACTAGGTTAGACCACATTACCTTATCTATGTGATTAAAATATTTCTCCGCTTTAGCATTTTAAATTGTTAATTAAACTGATTGTTTATTTACTTTCATAATTTCAAGTTTAGTTTAATTTTGCTACTTATTCATATTTTTTATTACAAAAGTAACGTAAAAGTAAATTAAAACAGTGTAATAAAATAATGAAAGAAGTGAAGGAGATATGCAAGGATCATAGCAAGTGGAAGGACGTGGTCTCTGCCCACCCCTATGGGAATAAGGCGTGATGCTATTTATTCACGCCGACCATTGGCCGATTGAAGGAGGCCACCAATAGTCACCACGGCTCATAAATGGTGATGGGAGAGCCTCGACCACTGTAGAGGGCGGAAGGAGAATTTTTATATAGGGGAGAAATTCCACCTAGGGGGTCGAACAGATGTGAATCGGCACCTACCTGGAGTCCCAGGTGCCGATCTTCTCGGGCGACCCTGGCAGGTGTCTGAGCGCGTGTGGGTGTATTTGTATTGTGTGGTGCGTGAATTGTGTCTTACGTGACCTGCAAAGGCGTCTCAGAGAGCTGCTGTCGGCGACGCCGATCTTCCTGTCCACTCCAAGGCGGTCCCGTGCACCACCAGACACAGAAATGTTCAAGAATTAAAACCCACGTGAACGTGAATGGACTGTGGCCGCGTGGACTTGCCGCACTTCGCGTAATTCGAGCAACAGGGGCCACTAGAAGATCCCTAACGCGACGACTTCACCACTCGCAATCACAAAACCCAAAAACCTCGTGGAAGTACACCAAAAACCCACGAGGCGGGCTTCTTTTTCGCCCGTCGCAAAAGCTTCGTTGACGACAGCTGGTCATAGATAAACTATTTTTGCTCCATGCTTATGGAACGGGGCAGGAGACGCCCTCTAGTATGTAGATGCGTCTGCGACTTCCCGAGTACTTAGCACTTAGTACTTTGGAGAACCCTCGCTCCTTGGAGTGAGGAGACCTGTGCCCAGCAGTGGGACGTTAATGGGCTGCTACTTACTTTTTTTACTTACTTCGGAAAGCTTCCAGATGGCGCGAATACTATATACGTATTATTTCTGTATTTTTCATTAGAATAAATTTGTTTTTATAGTCTATACATATTTATATTTATGAATTCTTCAGTTGGTGAAAAAAAAAAATTTATAATTGTTTAAAAATTCTATTAATACTTGGATGATAAATATTTCTCCTCTACTAACCTCAAGGTGATATATTAAGAAAACTACTAGATATGTAAATAATTAAATATAAAGAAAAAATTGTAAACACTCTTTAAAACCACAGTAAAAGTCGGGTTCCGTTATTTTAAAAATATAATGGAGCTTAAAACGAGGTAAAATATAAACATTTTCATATCTTTTCTTCGACATTATTTGACTTAAATAAAATATATTTTTTATTACGCAATTGCTACTTAAAATATGCATAAAAGTAAGCAAATAATACTAGTGTACTTTTATTTTTTACCAGCCGTAATAGACCAATAAGTAGACACGCGCATTATTTTTAAGAATCACTGATTTAAAGTACTGCTAAAACTAATATATCACTAGGGTTTATTGGTTAAATTTCTATGCCTAATTGTTACGTAAAATTCATTATTTCTTTGAAGGAAAACACCGTGAGGAGACCTGCATATTCTGGCAGTAATACCTCGTGGTAGAACAGCGATGTGAGTTTGTGTTTCTATGCACAAAAACCCTCTCTCCTATAAAGGTGGAGGCCTGTACTCAGAGGTGGGACTTTGATAGGCTGCTACTTATTTTTATTATATAAATTTTAAGCTTAACAAAGGAATCTTTATACGAAATAAAGATAAATCGTCCTATTTCCTAGCCACCGGTCTAAAAACTGTGCATGTCAAGATAACTATGAAAAAGCTCACACGTGATTAACGACTGACCATTAGTCACTTGGACAAAGAGGCTTGAGAAGAAATGGAAAAATGACTTGGATTATCTTTACAGGACCGTGTCGATGACCTGCTTTCTTAGATACTTGTATACGGTCGAGCCTTTTTAAGAGCCTTAAGAGGATCTTTATTTCGCTGCTTTCAAACAATAGCGACGCAATGCAAAAATATTGATTTTACAAGAGAGACTTAGAGGGAAAGAAAAAAGATGTTAGAAATTCAACGAATTTAATTGTCATTAAAATAATAAAATTGTCGAAAATTAATGCAAATAATTTATTGAAATCTCGAAGGATGAATTGTAAATAAAAATGCGACTTGTTTTTGATCACTATTAATTAAATTTTGTTATTGAATTTAAAATTTAGAAAAGAGAATTTATGAAATACTTTTAATTTATGAAAAATAGTACATTAAATGACGAGTGGCAAATTAAAATGTCATTGTTATTAATGAAATAATTGTAAATGTGGTGAGTGGGTAAATCAACTCGGTCACCATGGTCTGTCATGTCTTCGTAGTGCTGGTCGTCTTCCGAGACACGCCGGCATCATCAGAAGGAACCTTGTCACCATTAACGTGCCGGCTATTCTCGAGCCGAATGGACTTGCACGCGATGATGGTAAGAGACCTGATGGTATGTTATTGATGCCTTGGAAAAAAGGAAGGTCGTTGGTGTGGGATGCCACATGTGTTTATACGCTTCCACCATCTCACATTGACGCTACCTCCAAAACAGCGGGAGCGGCGGCGACATTAGCTTAAAACGCCAAGAGGCGCAAATATGAGAGCCTTGCTTTAGAATACATATTTGTGCCTTTTGGCGTAGAGACATTGAGACCGTGGGGTCCTGAGGCTAAAAGCTTTTTGAAAGAAATTTCATGTCACTTAGTTGATGTCACCCGAGATCCAAAGGCCGGGTGGTACTTTGGACAGCGTATAAGTATCGCTGTCCAAAGAGGTAACGCTGCCAGCCTTATAGGCACCCATCCATTTGGATGGATGGATGGAGCATTTAAATTACTTTTATTTTTTCTGTATTAATGTTTAGGTTCGATATAATGTTATCATGGTTAATTGTAATAAAATTATTATTAAATTTAATTGTTATTTACAAATATTAAAACTACGTAATCTTCGAACGGATTAGCATAANAAATATTAAAATTGTCGAAAATTAATACAAATATTTTATTGAAATCTCGAACGATGAATTGTAAATAAAAATGCGACTTGTTTTTGATCACTATTAATTAAATTTTGTTATTGAATTTAAAATTTAGAATTTATGAAGAATAGTACATTAAATGACGGGTGCCAAATTAAAATGTCATTGTTATTAATAAAATAATTGTAAATGTGGTGAGTGGGTAAATCAACTCAGTCACCACGGTCAGTCTTGTCTTCGTGGTGCTGGCCGTCTGCTGAGACACGCCGGCATCATCGATATCATCAGAAGGACTCTTGTCACCATTAACGTGCCGGCTATTCTCGAGCCGAATGGACTTGCACGTGATGATGGTAAGAGACCTGATGGTATGTCGTTGATGCTTTGGAAAAAAGGAAGGTCTTTGGTGTGGGATGCTACATGTGTTGATACCACCAACCCTTGCAACATCTCACGTTGACGATACCTCCAAATCAGCGTGAGCAACGGCGACATTAGCTGAAAACGCCAAGAGGCGCAAATATATGAGAGCCTTGCTTTAGAATACATATTTGTGCCTTTTGGCGTGGAGACATTGGGACCGTGGGGTCCTGAGGCTAAAAGCTTTTTGAAAGAAATTTCATCTCACTTAGTTGATGTCACCCGTGACCCTAAGGCCAGGTGGTACTTCGGACAGCGTGTAAGTATCGCTGTCTAAAGAGGTAATGCTGCCAGCCTTATGGGCACCCATCCATTTGCTTCTGATGGCGCATTTTAGTTACTTTTATTCTGTCTGCATTAAAGTTAAGGTTTGAAGTTATCATGGTTAATTGTAATAAAATTATTATTAAATTTAATTGTTATTTATAAATATTAAAACTACCTAATCTTCGAACGGATTAGCATAAAAAACGCTGCACGTCTTCGTGACGCTAATCACTCGTTTCATCCGTAAAAATGTTAGCCTCATGCGCCTAAAGAAGTTTCACTTAAAAATATACATGTATTCTCTTTTTTGTACGTTTCTAAATTAAAGGTAGGTCAATTTACAAGAAATTATATATATTCATAAACGTTTAAGCAGTGTAAGGTTTTATAGTACACCAAGTGTTCTTTATTTGGTGTACCATAAAGAATACACCTTTACATGTATACATGTGGTATTATAATAGTTTCAAGGCCACTTTTCTAAGCGCCTTCACTCAGAAGTCACTTCAGCCTTAACATTTAATCTATGACATAGGCGAACATTATAATCCAGTGAGTTTCAAACTGAACAAAATATGCCCAAGTACGATACGACTTCTGAATATTAACACTCCATAAACGTGTTGTAATATTTATACGGGTGAGTTTGGCTATTCGGAAGGCCGTAAAAGTCAAGTTAAGTACCTTAAGTCATACAGGAAATTTTGTTTTTGATGTAAAGCGGTCGAAGTAAGAAAAACTGTTATAAAAGCCAGACACGTTTTTATAAATGACTAGTAGAAACCAGCACGAGAGGATAAATGTAGTGGATGCTCCCTTTCACCGCCGAAGGATGCGAGGTGGTCAGACTCATCCGAGATACCAGGAAATAATGCGAAAGTTGATGCATTGGTATCTTACTCAAGGATGAAAAGGTTGGTATCGCGAAGTCTCCTTCATCGGCAAGTCGCACTTTCCTAACCGGTCATCAGTCGGGATTAGTGGTTAAATTGAACTGCCTCATTGGTCTAGTGGTTAGTATGTTAAACTACAGACATGGGGTCCTGGGTTCGAGTCCCGGGTCGGATTAATTCAAATATCAATATTGAGTTATCTATTGAGATTTTTTCAATAATTGCCCGAAGTTGGGAAGTTGGCGGATTTACCCCCGTGCCTCGGAAAGCTCGTTAAGCCGATCCTGCACCTGATCTCTCCCCAGTCGTGTCGGAGTCCCGTTAAATTGGACCATGAGGGTGAAGGAATAGAGAGTGCACTTGTGTACTAGGCCTGCTAATCCGCAATGGAGCAGCGTGGTGGTTCTATGCTCTAAAACCCTCTCTCCTACGAGTAAGTAAAATTTCTTGATTTCATACATTTCCGGTAACACATATAAGACCGCTCCCAAAAATGACGCTTTTGATGATGAGATGGAAAAAAATCGATCCGGATTGAGCAAAAACATATTTTTAAAACACTTTATTAGCATTATTTACGCGCCATCATGTTAGTACAACCAAATTAAATTAAAGTGTCAAATAAATACATTACCTTACTAAAAACAACGAAATTTTTAGGTATACTTTTTATTATACAGAACTCTATATTATATATTTTCCCATTGAGTTTAAAAACAAGGAATAGAAGTAGAGGATAATAAATATAAAAAAGTAAATTAAATGATTCCACAGATAAATTTTAGTATAAATCCAAGCAAATTTCTACGTTCCGGAGTTTAACATAGTGTTATCGGGAGACATTTAAATGATGTCATCTGATAACACTATAACTAATATATCGAACTTACAAAGGCATGAATAAACGTGAGTAGGTTCTAAGGAGATTATATTATAGATTAACATCTCCCAAAGATACTACATTTACTTTACAAATGATATTTTTGTACAAATTCACACAAATATTAACTTCTTACTGGGTTGTTTTTCAGGTTTTTTCAAGGCTTGACTTGGGGAGTAAGCTGGTGTTACGAAAAGTGTGATCGAATGGCGAACATAATTTCAACCTTTAAGTTCTTTCTCTTAAAATACATTTGTTTTTGTCATATGGACATGATATAAGTCGACCAAACCGTACCATCAGTCTTACACTAAATATTCTCTTGGAATTTCCCGTTTACATACATTTTCTTATAAAATGTTATACAAAGTTAAACATTAATGTCGGAGTGCAATAGTAGGAACGCTGGCGCCATCTGTATATCGGTGTGGGGCAGAGTCAATAAGTGGCAGTCCGACGCGTCTCTCGGCAGTTCCTGAGTAACAACCGGCCGGAGCGGTCGACGTCCGCGTCTGTCGCGTTCCTAGCTATAATTGTTAATGAGTTTTTGTAAATTGATATCGGGAATATTAAGTAATTGAACATTGTAATCTGACTAAATTAATAAAGTGTTTGATTGCACCAACATTACCCGACAAACGCCCACAGTATGGAAATTATGGATGCCATTAACGACGATGTCGGCGGAGAACCCCATGCCCCTTTATACTTATGCTCTCTTTCTCTCTTATTCTTGGACATATGAGTATGGAAGTTTTTTTTTTATATTTCAGACACATCAGCGCTTGATTATGTCTTCACCGGATGATTAGTGAAATCTCGTCTATATTCTTATACTTCTAATATCGCTTTAAACTGGTAAGAGGTAAATTACCTCTTATTATTTCGTGACGGAACTCATCTCTTTTGCCTGGTGTCTGTTGTTAATCAATAGCATCAAAAACACTCATTATTTTTAAACATAATGACAGTAAAAAATTAAATTAACTTTTTGTAATGTATTCAAAAGTACCACGAATTACTCCCATTAAAAAGCAGTTTACAGTTTCTTTTGCTAATTTTTCG
Source organism: Elymnias hypermnestra (assembly GCA_015832385.1). Taxonomy (NCBI): domain Eukaryota; kingdom Metazoa; phylum Arthropoda; class Insecta; order Lepidoptera; family Nymphalidae; genus Elymnias; species Elymnias hypermnestra. The sequence goes on from JACTOM010000867.1 coordinate 37,189, forward strand.
AATCAGTGCCTGAATTATGACTGAACTTCTGAACACCGAGAAGATAAACAGCTGGTCCAAAGAATAGATAATGACACCGAGATGATGAACAGTGCCATTCTTTACTGGTAAGCTGGTAAATGGCCATGACTGAAGGCTTCCAATAGTCCAAATCAAGCCTTGGTAATCGAACCCAGGACCTATATTAGCAAAACCAGCACTCGCCATCCAGTACCATTTCGAGTCTGTTAAAAAGTCTTTTATAACGAAGTTTTCACGTAACTTCTTAATATCCTGGTACTTCTTTACATCATCTCATATTTTTCCGTCCATCTATCGCAAGTTGCGTTACAGCCGGCCGCGCAATGGTATTAATGTGAAAGGTACTCAGCAGAGCAGGCAAGTTCAATATGACACCGTTCATTAATATACCAGCTAGGATTTTTTATCAGAAAGAGAATTCAAACTTGATCTGGCTACCGCTAACAATTCCTAAAATTTCATTATAAACTTCATTTGTAACTCATTAACCTAAAAGGGATTCATTTACATAAGTAGATTAAAATAACTAATTTAAATTAATATTTCAACGAATGCAGAAGTTTCAAACAGAGCTCTTCTTTCAATATAGTTAAATTCGGCAACGTTTTGCTATGATTAAAGCTCACATTAAAAGTTTTTTGAGGACGCGAACTTTGTTAGTTAACGTTCCCGTTAAACTACTTAATAAAAGTGGAAATTTAGTCAGTCGATCTTACTGGAGAAATAATACCAGTAATTAAGAGTAATCAGAGGCCTTGAGTTTGGTTTGTCTGGTTCTGGATAAAGGCTTCAGCATTTGCAGTTACCACCTTACCAGCAAAGACTATGAGTTCGTGGTGTGCTGCACCGCCGTGCCTCGGAGAGCACGTTAACCCGTCGGTTCTGCGCTGAATCTGTCTCCGGTTGTGCTGTATTGCCTTCCCGTCAGATTATAATAGAGCAGGAATAGATAAATGCTCTAAAACCCTTTCTTCTATGAATGAAGGGGCATGTGCCCAGCAGCGACGCGTTAATGGGCTGCTACTTACTTTGCCTTTTTTAAGTGAAACTTCTTTAAGCGCATAAGTATAATTTTTTTACGGATAAAACACGTGATTAGCGTCGCGAAGATGTGCATCGTTTTTTATGCTAATTCTTTTGAAGGTTAGATAGTTTTAAAATTTACAAATAAATGTGGAATTTTAATTTGCCAGTCGCAATTTAATCATTTAATAAAAATGTTACACAAATTCTCTTTTCTAAATTTTAAATAAATAAAATTGTGCGTGGATACTTATCTACGCGCGTTAGAAGTTATACTTAGCGTAACAAGATAAAAAACTTTCAAAAAAGTAAAATATTGACTATAGCTAACTTCAGGGTGTCGGTTTTTTTGAGACGGTGTGCATCGTAAAAATGTACTCTCAACACTTTTCCCTAAAATCGCCGAAAGAAGTATAATTTAAAAAAATAATAATTTGTAATATTGACAAAAAAAAACCAGTGGCATCTTTACTTACAAGATTTGAGATTTCAATAAATTATTTACAATATTTTTGGACACTTAATATTTTAATGACAAATTAATTTCTAACATATCTCTCTGTCTCTGATATCTAACGCTTTATATTTGTTTACATATAAACTACACATAAAAATGAGTTTACTAAAGAAGTTTCACTTTTGACATATGAATTCACATCTATTCGAAGTTTGTCTGTACTAAAGTGCACGAACACTCGAATTTTTGTGCTATATATTCAGAATAATATACAAACTCTCTTTATACGTAATTTTAAACTTTGAAAACGAGTTTTTTTCACTTTTTTAAAACCCATATCGATATTCATTAAATTGTCAAATTGTTTGAATAATGTCCTTGGCGTTCGTCTTCGCTGATTACAATTTTTCACTTTATTTCGATTTTTCATCTCTGTACAATTAATACAATCGTTATTAGAGACTCCTTACAACGGTTTCAATTTAAGTGAAATAGATTCATATTTAAATTTAAAATGCGCTGAGTATTTTAATAGTACAAGAACGATACCGGAACAGATTTCAAATTTTCTGATGCAAAATGAGGTATTAGCAAAGTATATCGTTATCAATGTTATTTTTTGAATTTTTTTTACCTAAGACGGTCTATATACTGTAGAAACTGTGTAAAATACGATTTCTGGACATTTCACCCTTTGCTAATTTTGTAAAGAAATATTCGACTGATAGAGTTTAAAGTCTATTTCAATATATTTACATTTTGATTTAGAGAAATGAAGGACATAAAAAAAATATCCTGTTTTCACGTTACATTTGATCCTAAGACACAATTACATATCAGAACATTCTTGATATTACTTTTCAAATAAATGTTGTATTGTATTGTATTGTATTGTTGTAATCACACATTACTATATTCGAGATATAGAGGGGCAATTATATCGAGGTATAAAGGGAAAAATGTTTTGAGACTTGAAGAGACACAAATTTTTATTTATTTATAAACCTAAACCTTAACGTCAATTTAGAAATTGACATCGAACGTTGTAGTATTTCATACAAATCAAATTTTATTTTCGAGACACGTACTGCGAGTTATGAAACTGCGGGTTATATCTCGATGAAGAGGAAGAAGTAATCATATCACATTATAGCAATACAGTGTACGACAGGTGGTATATTTCACTTCACGTTCCGCTTTTCTTTATAAATATTTATTTATATAAGTATAATTACGAAAGCCAAAATGGTTTCATAGTTAGACAGATTTTGACGGCCCAGTTGGTGGATTGATAGGAATCCAGGATAAATCCTGTTTTCAGTTCCTGACATTGCATTCCCTATTTTAACTCATCATTTCCATATACTTCATAGCTGAATGCTCTGATATGCCTCAGTGGCTCCAAAAACGAGCTGTTTCCATTTCTCTCTATCCTCAACTTCTTTTAGGGCTGTTGGAAACGCGAGTATCATTATGCCCTTTATTTAGTCGGGTGATCAACCCCTTGGTCTTTTTCCTTCGTCCCTTCCTACAATCTTTTTCTCCAGGTTATGTAGCTGTCTTCGGGCGATATGACCAATATGTTCCAGTATTCGCTAGAAGCAGGAGGTTTAATTCTAGGAGGATGGAGTCAGGATTAATGGGAAGCCTTTGTCTTGGATAGTTACTAGCCTGTGTCGTACCACTGTACCAGTGAATACGCTTTGCCAAACGCCAAAAGATTGCTTTCGAGTAATATGCTGTGTAGCATCCGTAATATGCAAATTATCCCATAAAAGTTTTGCGTACTTCAATATTTTATTATAATCCTCAGATTGTCAAGCTGCTTTTTATTGGCCACCGTAATTTGCTCGCGCTTTTTAAAGGAAATAACTGTTGCTTGCTCCGCCCCGCAAGGACGTTTTTGCGTTGATTGCCCTGCGGATCGAATGACGCTAAAATGGCTTTTGGGAATTAAATGTTCATGAAGGACTACCAAATGTTATGATTTTTATGTTTACTAGTAGTTAAACTATACAATGTTATCTTTTGTTTATTAAATTAAGACTTGTATAGCGCCATATTGCGCTAAACTTTGAGATAATGAAAAAAGTCCGACTTGTTTTTAAAAATTCAAACTTATCTCAAGAGTTTTCATTGTTATTCACATCACTTATATAATCACAAACACAAATAATCAATAAACACTCACAGTTTATAAAAACCACACAAAAACTTAATGACCTTCGACGCGACACATACAACTTTAGTAACGATCATTTTATAACTGATTTATTTTTGTTTTTCTAATGTCTGTCTGTCTATTATCTCTACGCATATTTTGTTACGACAGTTAGCGAGTTGCGTAATAGATACATTTTTTTGTGACTTAAAAAGGAAGACATGCTTATATTTATGATTTTGAATAATGGCAACACTTAAAATGTCAGTTTTCGTCGAAAACAAGAAAAACTCTTTTTTTGTTACAATAAACTCCGTCGAATTTAGGGTTAATGTGAAATAAAAATTTGATCCTTTGTAATAATTCTTGATTTTAATTCAAAATTCACTGAGAATTCTATATGATTCCTCTCCATAATTGCTTAAGGGATATGTTCCAGCAATATTTTGGAATCTGTAGCATGCCTGTCTGAAACAAATCATCTTAGTAGTTCTAAATCTTTGTAACTGTGTAAATATTGACATAACTGTCAATTTGGCAAGGCTTTAAAAGAAGTATTTTATATTTTAACAAACAGACGTACGAGTCTGGGTCACGCCTTTACAAATCACTGAATAAAAAATTCCTTGAATTTTTCCCTACCCGCAATCCTCATTTCGATACAAGAGGGAAACGCATTACCCTTTGTAACATTTGAAAGCTTTAAACCCTTGTTTACGACCCTTGTTGACAGTCAGTAGATCGATGCCATGAAGTTTTCACTCTCAGCTTTCGGTTCTGATTGAGTTGAAAGTATGTTTGCACAAGTGAATATTTGTATTGCGATATTTGTATAAACTTACTTCAGATACTTTGTTGAAGTATTATAGCGTCTGTTGTGATGAAGTTCCAAAAGACGCTATATTATACACATCGAATCCCACTTTACTTAGGTAAAAATAAAACAAAATACTTATGCTGTTGATGTCATCACTAAGCACAAAAAAAAAAAACAATTAAACTACAAGCCCATGGAAAATATTAACCAATGAAATGGTTTGAAAAACGTTTAAAAAACTGTTATATTATCATAAAGTAACTTTGAGCGCTATATCGTCATTTCTGAGGAGGAATAGCTCGCAATACCCATTAAAACCCAGTGGGACCGTCTTCAACCATGAGTGGGGAGCCAGAGGTTCGTTGAGACATTCCTCTCTGGCCCCTTTGGTTGTAGCCGGCTTACAAATTTTCTACAGGGGAACGAGTTGTATGAACCTCCTCCTCCTGTTTCCTACTCCCCTTCGTCGAGGCCAGAGTGCCTCAGCGTCATTCACCCTCTCCCTTTGTCGTGCCTCCTTAAGCGAGATGACAGTCTCGCAAAAGGAGGCAACTGCTCTCCAGGCCTGCTCACTGCTGAGTATTGCACCTATAATACTAGACATTGAGAGGTCTGTGCCGGTCAGCGACGTCATAATGAGTCGCTGAGAACCCGAGGCAGGACATTCTGCCACAGTGTGGTGGGCTGTGTCTGACGAGGCACTACACTCGTGACATTTGTCCGACGGCTCACAACCAACAGTTTGGTACAGGTATTTGCGAAACAACCATGACTGGTAAGCACCTGTACCAATCTGTAAGAGAGCGATCCGTGCTCTTTACCCAGCCACTTGACAAGGTGAGGGCGGATTGCCTCTGCTAAGGGCACGCCCATCACTGGTGACCCGAGATCTTCCCTCCACCTTTGGGTCAAGGCTCTGTTAGCTAGAACCCTGACCCTCCTTAGTTCGTCAGCGTCTGGAAATTCCCCTCTGGTTCGCAGCTACTTTGCACTGATAAGTAGCCGTGAGAACTTCTGCCCTGAGCTCCCATGGGGGATCAACTGCCATTTTTTATCCTAATATTTTTATTTGTTACCATTTATAATGCACGGCTATAAGTTACAACGTACTATTTAAAAGCCTCATTGGTCTAGTGGTTAGCATATTCGACTACAGACATGAGGTCCTGGGTTCGAGTCCCGGGTCGGGCCAATTCAAAAATCAATATTGAGTTTTCTATTAAGATTTTCTCAATATTTGCCCGAAGTTGGGAAGTTGGTGGTGTGCTTCATCCCCGTGCCTCGGAGAGCACGTTATGCCGTCGGTCCTGCGCCTGATCTTTCTCCGATCGTGGCGGATTCCCGTCACATCAGACTATGAGAGTGAAGGAATAGAGAGTGCACTTGTGTACTCTGCCTGCCAATCCGCAGTGGAGCAGCGTGGTGGGTCTATGCTCTAAAAACCCTCGCTGTTCGGGGTGAGGAGGCCTGTGCCCAGCAGTGGGACGTTAATGGGCTGCTAATTAACTTTACTTACTATTTCATAGCAATATTTTAAAAAAAAGTACATAATTTTATGACTGTACACCAGTAACAATTCGGTAAATCCTGAAATGTAGATAATTGCTTGATTTTTTTTAGGAAAATCTTCCTTTTTAAATAGAAAAGTATATTTGAGTCTTGCTATAACCAGAGATATAGCCATAATTTTTTTTAAACATTGAATATTTTGAAAATCACTGATTTTGGTCGCATTTTTATTATCCATCTGAAATGCGTTTTTTATATCAGTGACTGCTGTTACCTTCTTTAAAGTTGGTGAATTTATGTAAAAATTATCCAAAACATACAACCTAACATCTTACTTTTTGTTATCTAAGGACATATATTATACCTTATCGCCAAGAAAAATGATACATCTCGAAAAATTACGACAATATACGAGTCGAAGCACATGGGACGATCTCCAGGGGTCTTGTTATCAAAATTACCCTCAAATATTTGTTTCGTTCCGGCCTCGGTGTTATCGCGAAGAAATCTTGGGAGAACAAGCAATAAAATTTGAGAAATTAGGAATCAATTTTTTAAGAGATTTATTTAAATAAAACTAGTATAAACCCGCAATTTCATTGATTGTTTGAACTTCAGTAACTTTTCTTAGTAAAAGTTTAAAGAAAGATAAAATATTCAAAATGCATAGCTTTAACGAGTTTAATATGCTTCTTTAAGTATCTAAATTAAAAGTGCGTGCGTATAAAGTACACATGTGAGAAGTGCAACTTGACAAACTATTTTTAAGTCTTGAGTATATTTATACATATCTAAGACTTTGGATTTCCGAAACTGAGGGGAAAAGAAAAAGGAAGATGGGTTAGGAATTTCCTGAAATTAATTGTCATTAAAATGTTATAAGTTACAGAAATTAATGCAAATAATCTATCGAAATCTCAAATGACGAATTGTAAATAAAAATGCCACGTGTTTTGAATTGAAAATTTGGAAAAAAGAATATGTGAAATATTTTTATTTTATATTTTATGACATATAGTAATTAAGCCACTATAACTACTTTTTTACATCAAAAAGTTAATAAAAGTGCCGACAATAATCAAACCATAATATTCATACCTCTGAATTAATCCTTATCCTATTAAATTTATTATTATAGACCGTTTCAATATATGTAAATTACTTTTTAAATTATCAAAATCATTCTATTCAAAAGATATATAGAATTTTAAAAACATTTATATTAAATTAGTTGCAAATTCATCAACATCTTCGTGACGCTAATCACGCGTTTCATCCGTAAAACTTATATCCTCACGCGCTTACAGAAGTTTCACTTCAAAATCTTATTAGAATAAATTTTACTAGATTCTCATGTGATTGATAAGTGATGAAGGTATAATGTACCACTTATTGTTTTAAAGACAGCATTCTAAAGTGACACATTTTATTTCCTTAGTTTTTGCTGGTGCCTTCCAGTTCAGACCTAGACAAGTTAAATAATTGAATAACTGCATTTGCTTCACCGGAATTCGAATCCAGAACCTCTTCTATGAAAATATATTCAAGTGTCTAGTTCATTACAGAAAATGAATACCTTTTCAAGCTTAAAAGTAAGTAAGTAGCAGCCCATTAACGTCCAACTGCTGGACACAGGCCTCCTCACTCATATGAGAGAGGGGTTTTAGAGCATAGACAGGCTTAGTACACAAGAGTGCTCTCTATTCCTTCACTCTCATAGCCCCACGTGACGGCTATCCGACACGAGCGGAGAGAGATCAGGCGCAGGACCATTGGCTTAACGTGCTCCCTGAGACACGGGGGTGGTTCACACCGCCAAATTTTTCCCAACTTCGGGCAAAGATTGACAAAATCTTAATAGAAAATTCAATATCGATTTTGAATCGGCCCGACCTGTGACTTGAACCCAGGACCTCATGTCTGTAGTCGAACTTGCTAACCACTAGACCGATAAGGCAGTCAGACCATTTAGGCAGTCTTTCAAGCTTAACGCACTTTAATAATACTATATTTCTTTAAAGAGCCTTAGTCCTTAGACCTGAGTTATAAAATAAAATTATAAGCAAATAAATCTCTCGCTAAAATTAATAACGAAGTTTCAAGGAAAACAACAGAACAAAGACGGACGGAAAAGACGCTCATTACGAGGTGTTATGGTTTTTTACCCCAACTAAAGTCTTTTGATCTCCGCGAATCGTGAGTAAACTAAGTTTCGACATGAAAATGTAATTTAAGTAATGAATTTTACAAGAAATTAACGACAACGTTAAACATTTACAAAGTAATACTAGTAATGCGCCACTATTTTCACCTACGATGATATATGAATATACAATCAAGATTCTCATCTAATTTATAATGTTTTATCTACGATAATATTAAATAGGAAGAAGAAAGACAGATAAACAAATATGTGTACTTAATATTCCAGAACAATTCTGCTAAAGAGTAAAAACAGTAATTCTTGAACACAAAGTCTTTTCTGAATATGATGATGTAAATACATTTTTAAAATTCGATATATCTTTTGAATGGAATGTCCAATTTTGATAATTTAAAAAGTATTTAACATATATTGAAACTGTCTTTAATAAAATATAATTTAATAGGACAAGGAGTAATACAGAGGTGTGTTTATTATGGGTTGACTATTGTCGGCACTCTTATTAACATAATGATGTAAAAAAGCGGTTATAGTGCCATAACTACAGTAGTTGGACATATGGTATCTGGGACTTTTTTATAGATATTAATACGTTCTATAATATTGTAGAACATTTTTTGTTCTATCATCAATAGTTTTCGCAGCGCACGAGAAGACAGATTTTTTTAAAACTAATGTTTTGACACTTTGGGTTATATTAATGGATTTTTATTAGGGATCCCTATTTTTCTTGAGAAAGTCATGTAACCTATGTCACTCAGTGTAAGCGCACCTTTTTATTGTTGAAATTTTTTTTTCAATGGGACCAGTAATTTTTGTTTTAAAGCATTACAAACATACAAAAACACAAATGTTTCCTCTTTATACTATTAGTTTAGATAACTAAGTAAAACAATTCAGTCCCTATAGCTGTTTCTATGTTTTTATTGCTGAAATCATAGGTAAGTATTGTCAAGTGATGATACAGTCAAAGATTGAACTGCATTAAGCTGGAAAAAGCGTAATAAAATTTACCTGTTACGGTTTCTACCGAAACGTAATTTTATGAAATGTCGTTTATTGAGTAGTATTGTATAATTAATGTTATAATGCCATCACATGTACCCACACATACCGAAATCATAAATATTTATTTGTTATTTCCTACTATTAGATATTTCCTATATATATACATAATCGCAACTTTTGCCCATAAATGCGTATTTATCATATTCGTATTAATTTCATTTTAATAAAAGATAAATAAAGTCACGCCCATAGAACGGTAACTCGTTGAGTACCGATCGTTTGCCTGCCAAATTGGTTGATTATAGGAGCTGTTCTGACGGCAAAATTATTCCGTACAATTCAAGTACATTTTGGGTAAATGTAAATCATGACTTTGAAAACGTCGTCAAGATGACATGCAAATTTATTTAAATTTTGAAAAATATTAACTGTTGTAGGTAAGAGTAAGATTCAGATTGGTGCAGGTGCTTGCCGGACACAGATGCCTCGGGAAATACCTGCACTAGATTGTGGGGCTCGAGGATTCACCTGCCAGTCTCGAATGTTGAGCTCTCGTCGATACGGCGCACCATACGGTGGCGGAGCTTGGGGGCCACAGCGGTATCTCTTGATGTCCATAACTGAAAATGACCTTTCGCTGCCGAAAATATTTACCACAATGATCGCCATCGAAGCGGGGTGGAGGGAGGTTGATTCTTTCTGTGAGACTGTCATCTTGCAGAAAGAGGCACTGGGGAGAGAACGCGACGCCGCGGGTTCCCGTCGTCCCAATCTTAGGAGGGTAGGGAGCAGGAGGGCGTGCGTTTTCCCGCCTGCTCCCCGTGGCTTGAATGAGCGTTTTGTAGAGTGAATCTGGGGTACCATCGGAGTCGAATGCATTTGCGATCTTCTAGCCCCCTCTTTGTTGAGGTGCAGAGGGCTCGGCTGGGTTTTAGTGGGTATTCTAGAAACAGCGAGTTCCACACTCCGTACGTAAATGTATTTCNATTTAATTTTAAAATTTTTTTCACGTCAAAAGGTATCATTTGAGGTAAACCCTCATCGTAATTATGGCCACAAGTTATTAACTATTCTACAGAGAATATTAATAGATATACTAAAATTTGGATAACTTATATACCCATTTTAATTCAAAGTAATATATGTGTGAGTTTAAATTTATACCACAAGATTTGTCTAAAGCAGTATTTTTAACATAAAATATATTGTTTTGGATTCATTTCAAATTCCTTTATTTAATTTAAAAAAAAAGTGATCGTTTATTGTAAAACAAGATGTAGATGCAAATATACTCGTATAGCTTGTGTTTGTTTTAAAACCCCTTTATTTATTATTTAAAAAATCTGTTTGGATAATATAACTTATGAATCGGGCTCGACGGACCAAAAATTTAATTTCATAAATTAATGTGATTAGTTTTTTAAATATTTGATGTATGTCCTGTTTATTATCTTTATGTTATATTTGTTGTAATACGATGTTATTTAAATTATTCAGTATGGATTTCATGTCAAAATAATGATGTTTAGTTGAGGATTACAAACAATAACAAAGCATATTGATGGGTTTAAAGGTGTTGATCTGATGAGATTACGAATTCCACCCCATTCTAATGTAAGCCACAGGTTCATAACTCGAAGCAACTCGCGTTACGTGTCTTGAAAACTTATTTGATTTATGCGAAACGTTCGGCTACTAGAAAGAATAAATGTTCCACACGTATTCCCTCCTAAGAGCATATTTTTATTTACAAACAATATCTAGGGAATATATGAATTGACCATGTCATTTTTACCCTTAGCTTTAACGCAGAAAACGTACGACAAACATGCAAAAAATTACAGTTACTCTGTTTTTTTTTTTAACAACTGAGTACGTTAATAGAAAGATGTGAGTTTGTTTCAGTGTCTGTTCATATTTTACTCAGTTACACTTTCCTTGAAAATAACGATAAAGTACTTATACATGAGATGAACTTAAATTATCATTATATTATAGATTTTAATACAACATAACGCAAAGAAGTTAATCCACATGTACAATAATACAAAAAACATTTCGGATACCCCAAGAAATGCTCTAGTCTAGCCGTATTTTTACAAAAATTATATAAGTAAGTAACTAGCAGCCCGTTAACTGCTGCTTGTCACTCATAGCCTTTAAATAGCCCGTGTCAACTACTAGATGACGTGATACGATAGTACTGCCTCAACTGCGGCAATCTGTAATGTAAGCATCTCATTCTTTTTAAGTCATAATGTGTAGTATCTATTACGCTTCGCGGCAACTGTCATAAAAAAATATGTGTAGAGATAAAGCCAGACAATAGAAAAAAATAAGGAACTTCATTCCACTAAATCAGTTACAAAGTTACCTTTACTAACGGTGCGTGTCGCGTCGTAGATAGTCGAGTTTTTTTTTGTGGATTTTATAAACTGTGGGTGTTTATTAGAGATTATTTGTAGCAAAGCACATAAGTACAATATCTCTTGAGATTTTTTAATTCGCCCGATCCGGAACTCGAACCCAAGACCTCATGTCTGTAGCCGAACAAGTTAAACACTAGACTAATGAGGCAGTCAAACCAAGAAAGATTATTTTCATGTTAAAGCAATTCGTTCACACCAAATCTTTTTGTCGCCTAAATAATCCTCCAAATTACAATATATTTTACAGTTGAATGAGATAACTCCATCAAATGGATGTGACATATATTTCATTAGGAAAATTTGAAAGTAAAAATGAAATAACGGATTCATAATTCAGAATTGATGAAGTTCGTTAATTAAACGGGATCTCACTTCATAGAGCAGTCATAATGTTTTGACAAGTCAATTTAAACTCTTTCCAGTTAAAATAGAGGTTAGATTTCAGTGTAAGTATAAATACGTGAAGCAAAAATAATTGCTAATATTATCCTTTACATTAAAATTGTTCTCGAGAGCACACTTCCCTTTACCTATTTTTAAATGAATAAGCAAAAAAGAAAATATAACGATGTTATAAAAATCTGGTGTTTTATTATTACGAATTTCTCTGGAAAACATCTAAACATAGTTAGCTGTTGGTCATCTTGGTATCGTTTAAAACGAGATATATGCAAAGGCAAGTAGTAGGCCATTTAATATCCCATTGGTACAGACCTCCTCATTCATAAGAGAGAGGGTTTTTAGAGTATATACCCACCAATATATATGCTGCTCCAATTAGGGCATAGTCTAGCTTGAGAGTATTGTAGACGTGATGCTCCCAAGTGAGAGATATTGGGCGAAAGAGGCCTACATCTGCGAGACTGTAATCTTGTTTAAGGAGGACCACGAGCGAGCGAGAGAGAGAATGCAGTAAATGCTTCCTCTCACTGCCAAAGGAGACGGGATACTAGACGGCGCTTGTTTGCGCACATGCTTCCGCCACCATGACTCATTTCGGACACCAAGGAAGCAGAACCTTTGGTGCCTCACTCACGGATGAAGAAAGTTCCCCTGGGTTTTAGTGGTTATTGCAAGGCCTCCTCCCTTGCTGAGTGCCACACTCCAGTTGGGACAAGTGCGTAAAAGCATTTTCCAGCACAAAGGAATCTTTCGCTCTCATAGTCGATGTGACGGCTATCCGATACGACTGGAGAGAGATCAGGAATGGGAACCGACGGCTTAAAGTGCTTTTTGAGGCGCAGGGATGTAGCACACCTCCTACTTTCCAACTTCAATTAGGCAAAAGACCCGGGATTCGAACCCATCACCTCACGTCTAAAACTGCTTATTTGGTCTAATAGTTAGCATGTTCGACCACACACATGAGTCGCTGGGTTCAAATCCCGGGACGGCCTAAGAAAGAAATGGATATTGAGTTTTCTATTAAGATTTTCTCAATACTTGCCCGAAGATGGAAAGTTTTTTTTATTGCTGGCAGTTCTAGCGCTTGACTGTGATCTCATCTGATGATACAATCTAAGATGAAAGCGCGCTAATCTAGTAAGATGCGATATAAGGACCTCTGCTAGCAAAGCAAGTACTCGCACCACTGGGGCAACGAGGCCGTCGATAGTTGGCAGTGTGATCAACCTCCGTGCTTCAGAGTGCACGTTAATCTGTCGGACCTGGAGCTGCTCCCTGATCGTATTTCAACTTCGGATTATGAGAGCGGAGGAATAGAGGGTACACTTGTTGTACTATGCATGCAAACACGCTGTGGAGTAGCGCGTTGGGTCTATGCTCCAATAACCCTCTCTCCTATAAGTTAGGTGGTCTGTACCCAGCTGTGGGACGTTAATGGGCTACCACTTACCTTAACTTACATCTAAAACCCAAGAAGCTACCCAATAAACCAATGAGGCAATCTAAAATACAAGAGATATAACACCTCGTTAAAATTTTCAATCGTTAATAAAATACTTTTTTATTATTAAGTTTAAATATATTTTCTTAAACTTTCGTAGTAGATGACACTTGATGTTAGCATAGTTATTTTAAACATTAATTTATTTAATAAAATTTTGCGAAAAATTGTACAAGGCTGTATAGTGAAAGCTCGTGTAAAAGGTTTAAAAGCTTTATTCTAATATAACGAGCTTAGAAAGTTCATGCTACATATCGTAGGAATATTTTTAAAGTAACGTTATTTTACAGCATCTCCTTTCTTTATCTAGGGTAAAGTTAAATCAGTGCAGCCAAGGCCAATATGTCGGCACCCATTTCATTAGGTGTTTCAACGTATCGTAGTTTCAATGATTGTTTTATATTGCCCGTTTATTTAGGCAGATTCTATTAACTGGTAAGCTTTTATCGAAAACTGTTTAATTTACTTAACTCAAAGTGTAACGTTATCTGTTTTGCCTCAGGCTTCAATATTAAGTTACGCTACGAGACACTGGTTTTAATACAATTATTAAAGTATTTTGAATTTGTAAACAAGCTTTCGTTCCGTGAAATCTTTATTGACTTAGAAAAACATTTTATGGAGGCAATTAAGCTTTAATTTCGGTAAATTCTGAGAAATAAACTAAATTAAATAAATCTCATTTAAGGAAAATTATTACATTTTATTATAAGAAAATATATTAACGAGAGTACAACATATATTATTAACCATATATGGTCTGTCGTAGGAATAAGCTTGACGCGCTAATATCTAAAATAATGATATTGATAATAAAATAATATTTTAAATAAAGGATACGGTTCGTCATTTCACTAAATCGTATTCTTAGAAAGAATGACCTTCACAATGTCGTTCCCATTGGTGAATTTGTCAGCATTGTAAATGATGCCAATTCTGGATATTATTGTAATATTTCATAAACGATTAGAATAACTTAAATTATGTTAATTGTAACTGGAGTGGTAGTTTATAAATAAGATAATTAAGAAAATGTACTTAGCACCAAACGCTGCCATTGGTGTTTTGGTGTCATAGCCTCATTAGCAAAAAAATGTATAAAAAGTCGTAGAAGTTAGTTGAGTTCTCAGTTTTTAATCGACGTTAACTATTAGTTAATGTGTTTTAAGTTAGTTGTGTCGGTAAAAAGGGCTGCTCTGCGACACAAAGCTCAGTGTATTTCTGTTAATTAAAACTGTTGTGTTTTTTATGTCATATTGACAAATTTGTGCTATTTGTTTTTAAATTTAATGAAAATGGATGTTGATGATGTATTTTATTGTATTTTATATTAAATAAGACATGGATAAAAAAGAATAAAAGACAAATTATGAAGATATTATTAATTACATAATTATTACTGATTATTGCTCTATTATTGTTCTGTTTTCTGACACGCGCGTTATTTATTTAGGCGATTACTCCTAAGATATTCATTAAAATTATGTTGTGTAAAGAATCATAATAAAGTGTATGTTATGCTTATGTTGACTTACGTATTTACATTGATGTAAATTATTGCGGTATTGGTCTGAATAACTTTCCAATAGAAGAATAGAGTGGAATATTCTATTCTATTCTATTCTAATAAATATAGTGCAGAGACGAAATATTATGCAATACGAGGTAACTTTATCGAACAAAACAATTGTATGAGCATAAACTCTCGAGCTGTATCGTGGTGTAGTTGTTTTCAAGAGAAATACTGCTAAATTGTATAAATTTAAATAGAGAAGTAATTATTAGTATAGTGCAAGTTGTGTATATTTAAATAGTGGAAGGAATAAAAGCTGTTAGTTAATGTGAGTTTGTGTTTATATAATAGTAGCTGAACCCGCGACTTTGTCTGCGTGGACTGTTTTTTGGCTAGCATTTTCATTAATCTAGGCAAATTGTTTTACAAATAAGAAACATATTCGCACTGCCTTTTAAGGGTGGAATTTCCTAAAATTTATTTTTTTCTAGTTTCCCTTATATTAAAAATAATTTCTGACCAAGTTTAACATACCATAAAAGATATAGTCTGTAAATGTGAAGTTTTTTTTAATGTGAAAATTTGAATTTTTTAAATAACACCCCCGCAAGCCCCCTTCGAGTAGAATTTCTGTAGATCCGTTCTTAGCTGACCTGTATATACATATATAAATATAAATATGTATATAAATCAAAATCAAAATATTCTTTATTCAAGTAGACTCAAAAAGCACTTTTGAATCGTCAGTAGTCTGTCCGTTGGTAACAAATCTAACACCGGTTCGGAAAGTTGATTCCGCTGAGAAGAAGCCGGCAAGAAACTCAACGGGTACTCCTTTAAACTTAGCTTTTTTTAGGTTACAATGTGTTTAGCTTTCATGGGCAACTGGAATCATGTCCAAACATCTTTGTCGCTTAAATAACCTTCCACATTATAATATGCCTTTTTTATTAGGACATTTTAAACATACTTCTTAAAACTATGTGGAGGCAAACCCAGAAGTGATTCGGGTATCTTATTAAATATGCGTATGCACAACCCGACAAATGACTTCTGATCCTTTTTCACTCTAAAATATGGCATTACAAGTTTGTGTTTATTTCTTGTATTAAAATTGTGTTTCGCTCCTTTTGCTGTATAAATGAATATTATCACGGATGTGTAAAATGTAATTATTATATGTTAAAACATATATACATATAATGTACGATTAATGATGATATTACTTAGAATCTAAAGTTACGAGTGATCCTTTGCTATTCTGAGAAGAACTCGGAACGAATTCCCTCGGTTGTCCTTTTTTTTTCGTCATCATTATAATTTCAATTTTATTTTATTTTTGCTACAGATCATGAACTCCTGTGTTAGAGTACCGATTTTTACCAATTCTAAGTTACTAATAGGTTTTTATGTTAAAAATTCTCAGTATTTTCCCAAAATTTTGTAGATGGTGTTACTGCATTCCGTGCTGTGGAGAGCAGCCTAAACCAACGGTCCAGGATCTGATCTCATCTCTCTGTGGATGTCTGATTCGGTATACAATCAGACTATTATAATGCAAATTGGTTTTGTTTTTATTACACTTGACTGTGAAGTTACTTGATATTAAGTGGTGATAAATGAGCGTGCTGACCTGGTAAAAGGTTATTTTTCCACTATATGATTTCTAAACATCATCATAGCATTGTGCCTTATATTTTGCTACTGCGGTAGTAACTAGTTATAGCCGAAGCCTTCGACGAGGTTAGATTCAGGCTAATAAGAAAATGCACTTAATTAGCTCTGTTAGTAATTGAATCCAAGATCTCTTTTAGCAAATCCAGTATTTACACATTTATTCCCGAGAGGCGTGTTTACACATACGCTACAGTACTATATAAATATAATACTACTAAAGTACTAAATATATAATATATATATTAAATGGATAATCGGACGGCACGTGACTGACCGACGTGATAAAAATTTGGTAACAGGGTTATTATGGATACGAAATATCATAAGTGATGTGTGAGACCGACGGCTGCCTTGGAGAAGCGTCGTCACGTTGCCTCTCTTCATAGTCGATGCGGCGACTCGCCAGCTCTTGCCGTACCATTCTAAAGTGTATAGAGTGTTTTGTCCACGCCGGTGTACAAAATCAGTATCTCACTTAACAAAAATCGATGTTTCATATCTACCAGGCGTCCCCATGGAACGCTCTTCTCAAGACTAGGGCAGGTGGTCATCGGCCATGTCTGTTTCGGGAAGTACCTGCATCATATTACGGACCGAAAGCAATCGCCCATCTGCCATGAGTGCGGTCGATACGGCGAACCATACTGTGGCAGAATGCTTGGCAGGTATCATAGCGGCATCTCCTGATGTTGTTGGTTAGCGAAGGCATCTGACCAGCATTGCACGTGCAATGGTCGCCAGTGAAGCAGGGTGGCCGTAGCCTCCTTTTGCGAATCCGTTGTCGCGCTAAAGAAGGCACTTGAGAGGGAGCGGAAGGTTGATTCCGATGCCCCTACTATCCATTGCCGAAGGTTGGGCTGCAGAAGGCGCAGATGTGAGCGCCTTGTCCCATAGCCTTGAATCTTCATTTGGCTTCATCCGGGACACCATATTGGGTTGCACAAGCGAACCGCTGATGTCCTACTTTGGATGACATGGTACCGCTGGGTTTTAGTATGNGATAGGTCAGCGCTTGAATGTAACCTCATATAGTGATAAAAGATGACACAATTAACGATGGAAGTGCGCTAACCTGGTCAAAATTTAGCTATTATGGTTTCTACACAGCATCGAATTAGACCGACTTTTTTTTTGTTTGGCCCTATGTCTTTGGTAACTCGAAAATGCAATTTCCTAAATTTTTTCTGCCAAAAATTGAATCCAGAACCTCACTAGCGTAGCAAGTATCAGCGAGACCCTCTTATGAGGACGCTACACATCACATTAATATTTTTTACCATAAGTAATTGATTCAATGAAATACTTCTCCTTCAATTAAGATAAGATTTTTTTTCCAATAACGATATTCTTGCCGCAGTGTTTTAATCAATCAGAGCATGCCTGGTTTTCCTGATTGCGCGAATTAATTTCTGCTAACTGACAAGAAAGTTGCCACGGCTCCGACGTGACCCTGCGCTCAGATGAGTTCGGCCCTGTCGGACTAATATTAATTATTCTTTTATCTCTTGCATCATCCCACTTTAGAAGGAGGTAATTGGATTTTTTTTATTTCAACAGACTCCTTATCAAAGGAATAAAGTTAACTTTCATTTCAATTATACATTTCGCTGCTTTGGATGAACACATTCAAATCTGAAGTAGGATTTTACAACACTTCTGAAACGTCAAATATTGTTTCTATATGACTTCTAATTTTTCGATCATAAATGAATAGGTGGCAACACTTAACATATTGCAATATGACGAAATATTATGCAAGACGAGGTAACTTTAACGAACAGAACAATTGTAGCTGTATCGTGGTGTTGTTGTTTTCAAGAGAAATACTGCTAAAAAGTATAAATTTAAATAGAGAAGTAATTATTAGTATAGTGCAAGTTGTGTATATATAAATAGTGGAAAGAATAAAAGCTGTTAGTTCATGTGAGTTTGTGTTTATATAATACTAGCTGAACCCGTGATTTAGTCTGCGTGGAATGTTATTTAGTAGCATTTCCATTAATTTAGGCAAATTGTTTTACAAATAAGAAACATACCCGCACTGCCTTTTAAGGGTGTAATTTCCTAAAATTTTTTGCTAGTTTCCATTATGTTAAAAATAATTTCTGACCAAGTTTTACATGCTATAAAAGATATAGTCTGTAAATGTGAAGTTTGAGTTTTTTTAAATGTGAAAATTAGAATTTTATTAATAACACCCCCGCAAGCCCCTCTGCGGGTGGAATTTCTGTAAATTCGTTCTTAACTGACCTCTACTTGGCAAAAGGAATGTTTCTACCAGATTTCGTGATGACTCTATAGATACCTGGATATCACTTTTTATATATATATATATATATATATATATATACTCGTATATATAATATAATGTACGATTAATGATGATATGACAATAATAAGAATCTAAAGTTACGACGGTTCTTTTGCTGTTCTGAGAAGAACTCGGAACGAATTCCCTCGGTTGTCCTTTTTTTTTCATCATCATTTCAATAATTTCAATTTTATTTTATATTTGCTACAGATCATGAAGTCCTGTGTTAGAGTACCGATTTGTACGAATTCCAAGTTACTTATAGGTTTTTATGTTAAAAATTCTCAGTATTTTCCCAAAATTTTGCAGTTGGTGTACTGCACTCCGTGCTGTGGAGAGCACCCTAAACCAACGGTCCAGGATCTAATCTCATCTCTCTGTGGATGTCTGATTCGCTATACAATCAGACTATTATAATGCAAATTTATTTTGTTTCTATTACACTTAACTGTGAAGTTACTTGATATTAAGTGGTCATAAAGTCTATGAGCGTGCTGACCTGGTAAAAGGTTATTTTTCCACTATATGATTTCTAAACATCATCATAGCATTGTACCATATATCTTGCTACTGGGGTAGTAACTAGTTATAGCCAAAGCCTTCGACGAGGTTAGATTCAGCCAAATAAGAAAATGTACTGAATTTGCTCTGCTAGTAATTGAACCCAAGATCTCTTTCAGTAACGCCAATACTTGCATAATTACTCCAGAGAGGCGTGTCATATACTGCAGTGCTATAATATGTATATTATATCAAATGTCCAATCTCGGCATGAGACTGACCCCCATGGTGGAAATTCTATGACAGGGGCATTATAGAAATTAGCGGCGTGTGAGACCAACGGATGCCGTGGCATAGCGTCGTCATGTTGCTTCTCTTCATAGTCGGTTCGGTGATACGCCAACTCTCTCGCCGTACCAGTGTCTAACTTAACAAAAATCGATGTTTCATATCTACCAGGCGCCCCCATGGAACGCTCTCCTATATACTGGGGCAGATGTTCAACGGACATGGCTGTTTCGGGAAGTACCAGCATCATATAGCGGACCAGAAGGAATACCCCATCTGCCATGAGTGCGGTATACCCGTCGATACGGCGAACCATACTGTGGCAGAATGCTCGGCGGGTATCACAGCGGCATCACCTGGTGCTGTCGATTAGCGAAGGCCTCTCACTGACCAGCATTGCATGTGTAATGGTCGCCAGTGAAGCAGGTTGGCTGTAGCGTCCTTTTGCGAAACCGTTGTCGCGCTAAAGGAGGCACTTGAGAGGGAGCGGGAGGTTGATCCCGATGCCCCTGCTATCTATTGCCGAAGGTTGGGCGGCATAAGGCGCGGATATGAGCGCATTGTCGCACAGCCTTGTATCTTCATTTGGCTTCATCCGGGACACCATATTGGATTGCACAACCGAAACGCTGATATCCTACTTTGGATGACATGGGACCGTTGGGTTTTAGTGTGTATTCTGTCTTTTCTGTCACCGTCTGTCGGGGTGCGTTAAAGCAGTTCCCAACAAAAAAAAAACAGAAAAAAGGCGTCCACTGATAGATTGGTTCTTTCTAAAAATAAGGAAATAATAAATGTATAACAAGGAAAGACAGTTGACAACTAAATAAGCACAGGTAACGAACAGCAGGATTGCGTGACTAAAACAAAATTAATTTATTACTATGATGTTTAAGTAATCCATTACTATGAACCAAAGTTATAACACACTAATAAATCACAAAACCTTATAACAGTACCTTCAGTTTATACTACTTATAGAATTATAGGGCTCAGCTGACGGTCAAAGAAAATCCAAATTTTGCGAGCAATTCTACGTTTAACGTGAAATATGACTAATAATATTATTTTCAATTTTACTGTCCTTTCTACGACGGTCTTTTTAACCACGGAGTTGTCCGGAAGAGATTGCTATTTAGCGATAAGACCGCCCATTGCACTCTAAATAATATTAATAATCTTTATTTATTCCATAATTATAAAGGTTTCTCAATATTACCCTTGAAATGTTTGCTTTTTTAAGGTAGCGTTTCAGTATTGTGATACACAGTTCTAAATTTATGCAATGTTACAGAAAATGACGATGTAATTTTATGAAACCACGATGCAATTTCAACTGCTGATGCAAACCATGGTCGTCACCATATTGACTGACATTAAATCCCCCACTCCATATTCTGTGATAACGCCACAGATGAACGACATAAATGAGGCAATGGTGAAGAAGTTTCACTATAATATATACGTATAGTACATTTATTTAAAAGAAACTTTAACAATTAACTCACTAATAACAAAGAGAGAGGCAAAAAAGACAATGTAATTAATAAAATAATATTTAACAAAGACATTATCCGAAATGATTTTAACGTAATAATTAATATTTTCAATTAATTATCGCGGTGCTATGGACAAATAACGAATTCTCATTATTACTAATTGGACAGAAATTAAATTAATTGGCCGAATGGCAATACAATTGAGTTGGAATGTATTTATTATGCAAAAGCCATTTCGTAATCAAAGAGTGTACGTACAAAGAACCTGGGAGGAGTTGGAAAGCTAATAGTTTTATTTTAAAAAGCACGATCCAAGATGGCCGGTTACAGTAAAAGAAATTTCTGAAGTTATCGAATTCTAATCACGTTTGCTTATTAAATACTTCCTAATCCCGTGGAAATATGTCAAATCAAATCAAAAATATTCTTCATTCAGGTAGGCTCAAAAAGCACTTTTGAATCATCAGTAGTCTGTCCGTTGGTAACAAATCTATCAACCGTTCGGAAAGTTGATTCCGCTTTGAAGAAACCGGCACGAAAATAAGCGGTTACTCGTTTAAGTGTAGTTTTTGTAGGTTACAAAGTGTTTAGCTTTCATGTGCTACTGTATTATCTATATATATGTATGTAATCACGCCTCATTCCCATAGGGGTAGGCAGAGACAACATCCTTCCACTTGCCACGATCCTTGCATATCTCCTTCGCTTCTTTCATTCTCATTAAACCTTTCATACAAGTTCGTCGGTTTAGAGTACTCTTGACCTGGTCCTTATTTAAAATGTCCTGGATTTGGCCCAGGAACGTTCGCCTTGGTCTTCCCCTTCCAACTTTCCCATTCACTTGACTCATAAATCCTTTTTTTCAGTCTCCTTTCATTCATTCTCTCTACTTGCCCAAACTATATGTAATGTGCAATAATCTTTAACATTATAATACGCCTTGGAATTAGGATATTTTAACACACTTCTTAAAACTATGTGAAGACAAACCCAAAAGTGATTCTGTTATCTTATTAAAAATGCATATGCTCCACCTGACAAATGATTTTTTAACCGTCTTCCGCCTAAGATAAGGCTTTATAAGTTTCTAAATGTTTGTGGTTAAAGCGTGTAATGGTTTTTCGCATTTATTGTATACTAGCTTTGCACTGCGATTTCGCTCACGTAACAACCGATCTCGTGGCAGTGGAAAGTCCACTAATTTGAACTATAGATTTATTTTCGTTGAAATTAAAGTTTTATTTCACAAGGTTTTTAGCTTGATTATATTATAAATTATTAAAAATAAAAACTGAATTTCAAAATGAAAACTTTCTTGAAATATAAGAGAAGAGATTTATTTGTAATATTATTTGTAATAATGAAAATGAAATTTAATGAGAATGATACTTTAATGAGAATGAAAGAAACGAAGGAGATATGCAAGGATCGTGGCAAGTGGAAGGACAGTGTCTCTGCCTACCCCTATGGGAATGAGGCATGATGCAATCTATGTATGTACATTATTGTCTTAGAACTTCCCTATACACGAAATTTGGCACTGGTAGTTCGACGCGGGATACGTTAAGATTTTTAAATACGATATATCTTTTGAATGGAACGTCCGATTTTAATAATACAAAAAGTATTTTACAGGTATTGAAGCGGATTTTAATAAAACATAATACACATTCAATAGGATGAAGATTAATACGGATGTATGAATAATATGGTTTGATTATTTTATTAACATTTAAAATGTAAAAAAGTAGTCATAGTAGCATAACTACAATAGTTGGACATGTGGTGTCGCAAACCTTTTTGTAGATATTAATACGTTGTATAATATTGTAGAACATTTTTTCGTTTTATCATCAATAGTTTTCCCAACGCACGCGATAACAGAATTTTTTGTTTCACACCTTGGGTTACATTGATGAATTTTTCTTAGGGATCTCTAGTATTTTTTAGAAAGTAATATAGCTTATGTCGCTCAGTGAAAATATAGCTTCCTAATGATGAAAATATTGTTAAAATTACTCCATTACATTTTCTGTGAAAACGTAGAGTAGAGGAATATATTGAGAAAATTAAATAAAATATTTAAAAAAGTAATGGCGTTTCTTGTCCTTGTGAATGTTTCTTGACTGATATAGTTTTCCATCGTTAATTTAGAATGAAATAAAGTTTTACTGTACCCTTCTTACTGTATTTATAAATGTGTACATAAATGTTGTTGCCTTGTCTAATAAATAAATATACATTGATGTCTCTTATAAAATATTCGTTTTCTTATTGGAAAACCCTAGATTAATTAATCTTAAGATTTTTGGAATTTTAAACGCTAAGCGAAATAAATTAATCTCACCTTATTTTATAAGTAAATACTCGCTTAAACACCGAGTAATTAATTGCCAAGTTACCTTTATATATTTAAGAAGAAGCTCACATTTCAACAACGGAATTCGATTCAGACACTAAAGGAATTAATGGATGTTCATTAAGTAACAATTTATGCCGATTCTACGGTTTTGTTGCCATTTTCATTATAATTTACCATTTAATGATCTTTTTTTTCAGCAATTAAGTGTTTCTTAATGATTATTCAACACATTCTTTGGTAAAAACTTTACGATCGACTAAGTGGCAATCGTTATGTAAAAACTCAAAATATTCTTTATTCAAGTAGCCTCAAAAAGCACTTTTGAACCATCAGTAGTCTGTTCGTTGATAACAAATCTACCTGCGGTTCCGAAAGTTGAATCCCCTTAGAAGAATCCGTCAAGGAACTCAATGGTTACTCTTTTAAAGATAATTGTCTTTGTTACAATGAGTAATATTTTGGTTCTGTGTACAACTGGAGTCAAGTCCAAACATTTTTATCACTCAAATAATCTTCGACTGCCTCATTGGTCTAGTGGTTAGCATGTTCGACTGCAGACATCAAAAATCAATATTGAGTTTTTTTATTAAGATTTTCTCAATATTTGCACTAAGTTAGTAAGGTGGTGGTCCATTCTCTGCCTCGGAGAACACGTTAAGCCGTCGGTCCTGCGCCTGAATGAAGGAATAGAGAGTGCACTATGCCTGCCAATCCGAAGTGCAGCAGCGTGGGGGTCTATGCTCTAAAAACCCTCGCTTCTCGGAGTTAGGAGGCCTGTGCTTAGCAGAGAGTTAATGGGGTGCTACTTATCTTTTTTACCATTTCAAATAATCTTCAACATTATAATATGCCTTTTGTAAAAGTATGTTTTTGACATATTTCTTAAAACTACGCGGAGGAAAATCTGAAACTTATTGAGGTATCTTATTAAAAATGCGTATTCTCAACCCGACAAATGATTTTTGAACCTTCTTCACTCTAAAATATTGAAGTACAAGTTTTTACGTGTATTAAAATTATAAAGTGAATATTATCACGGATATATAAGATAATATTTAATTTAAATTGCGACGGTACTAAAGTAACTCAATCACTTGGAATCAATTTTTCAAAACTGTTTGCCTTTGTTTTTTAAATGTCGGTCTCTTAGTACGTTATGTACACCTTTCCAAATTCCTTATAGACATTAATAGTTTAGAATAATATTGTGACACGAATTATTATGGATTGTAGTTTCCACAGATTGCAGTTGTGTTTGCGTAAGTCCTTGGGCATTCGTGAACACTTAGTCGAACTGTTCTTGAACATCAGAGAGGAATCCCCGTATGATATAAAAAGGTTTCTGCATTTATATTAAAATTGACTGAGCGAAATAAAGACCGAACATATATTTATACATAATTAAAAATACATACATCGTAACGTCATATAACGTATATTGAAAAGTTTTTCCTGCGATACCATAAGATGTTTCACTATAAAAAATATTTGTCGGAGAATAATAGAGAAAGGAAGCATAAAGCATAGGGGCGTAGGGTTCTCTGCCGACATCGTTATTAATGGCATCTATAATTTCCATAGTGTGGGCGTTCGT
Organism: Elymnias hypermnestra; assembly: GCA_015832385.1. NCBI lineage: Eukaryota > Metazoa > Arthropoda > Insecta > Lepidoptera > Nymphalidae > Elymnias > Elymnias hypermnestra. The sequence goes on from JACTOM010000867.1 coordinate 62,429, forward strand.
GGATAATGTTGGTGCAATCAAACACTTTATTAATTAACTCAGATTATAATGTTCAATCACTTATTATTCCCAATATTAATTTACACAAACTCATTAATAATAATAGCTTTCACGACGAACACGACAGTTTCAATAGTCGATCGCTCTGGCGGACCGTGACCCGAGAACTGCCGAGAGACGCGAGCCGGATTGTCACTTGTTGATTCTGCCCCACGCCGATAGACAGATGGCACCAGTGTTCCACAGACTATTGCATTCCACCCAGCGTTTCACAGACTGTTGCATTCCGACATATATATAAATATATATGCCTCATTGGATTAGTGGTTAGCATGTTCGGCTACAGTCATGAGGTCCTGGGTTTGAGTCCTCGGTGGGGCAAATTAAAATCGATATTGAGTGTACTGTTAAGATTTTTTCAATATTTGCCCGAAGTTGGGAAGTTGGCGGTTTGCTTCACCCACGTACTTGTCGGATTGCCATCACATCGAACTATGAGAGGGAAGGAATAAAGAGTACACTTATGTACTATACCTGCCAATCCGCAGTGGAGCAGCGTGGTGGTTCTCTGCTCTTAAACCGTCTCTCATATGAGTGAAGAGGCCTGTGTCTAGCAGTGGGGCGTTAATTAGCTGCTACTTACTTTTAATTGTTATGGAACATAGTTTTCACAGGTTCCGGTCGCGCAAGTCCTCAAGCCTTCTTAAACATTTAGTCGGACTCATCCGAGACATAATAAACCGCATATGAAATAAAAAGGTTTCTGCATTTATGTTAATTTCACTAAGCAAAATACATACATTTATACATACTTACAAATACGTACTTCGTAAAAAGTAACGCGTATTGAAAAGTTTTTCCTGCAACTACAAAAAATATATATAAATACCTAACCGTGCATAAATACATCACAGCAAAGCACAAGTCGTAAACATGGCGTATAAGCACATTTTTTTTGGAACAATATGTCGCCAGCACGAAAGAATTAGCCGATATTTTATAGGGGTTGTCCAATCTTGACACAGTTTATTGTGTAATAAATACAACTAAGCTTAATCGATGTTTTAGACCATGTAGTCAAAGTCAAAATATAAATATTACTATAAAAATAAATATATTTTGACTTTTGGATCGTCAAATATATTTATTTTCCACACACCAATGCTAATGTACGTATAACAGTGGTATTAAAATCTACAGTTACCAGGGTTCCTTAATGCCCCTGTCCTGAGAAGAGCCCACAACGAACTCAGTCGGGTATTTTGTATTTCTTTTTAACAACATCATCACCGTATGATATAAGTTAATCATATTTAAATATAAATTAGAGCGATTCGATTACTTCCACGCGTTTCTATCGTTTAAGTAATTTTGCAACTTATAATATGATTTTTAATCAGCTTTCTTTTTAAAAAAACTTTGATTTTATTAAGTGACATCTCTAAATTGTCTTGTGGGTGTTTATTATAGAAACTTATACAGTTACCTTTAAATGAGTTGTTAATTCTGTGCAGCCTACTAGAATTCATAACAATTTATTTTTATTTCTTATGTTGTACACATGTTGAGGTACATTCATTCTTTTTATTAAAAGAGTCAATGTTTTTATGTACGTGCAACAAGTTTTCTCATATATATACGCAGTGAACTATCATTATGTTAACTGCTCTAGTCAAGTTTCTACGCATTGATCAAACCTATATAATGGTTAATAGTAACGGAATGCAAATTATGTTACGTGATGGGAATTCTTTGCTAAAGCGGTGGTAATCAACACAATTTTTTGATTCTGTTATAATTATTAACTTAAAAACCAATTAAGAAAGAAGACAGAAGTAGATATACTATTATTTCCCAGACGGGCAGACTTTTCAGTATTATCTTCCACTGCTGGTCATAAGATAGAAAAATATACAGTTTTGATCGACAGAACTGCCTTCCTGCTTATAGATTTTAGCGGTTAGATTCACCAAGTTACTCCAATACGAATTGGCAGGTTACACACACTCCAGAATTTGCGAACTACACTTAAAGTCTATATTATCAGACTGGTTACATTCTATTCGTAAAAGATTTTTATGAGAAGAACTTTAACTATAGTTTCTTTCTTCTTCTGATTAAGACTGATAAAGTTATCTTCATAAAAGCTTTTTATTGAGTGGACTAAACCAGTCCAGGTATCAATTACATGGCTTTCTTTACTAGAAATATTTGTAAAGGTAACAGGAAATAGGAAAATAGAAAAATTTTAGATACTCCAACATCGAGTACAAAAATTTACGTGTTTACACAAAAACTGTATTAGACAATAACAAGGGTCAATATGAAAGGTACCTCAATAAAACACCAAAATAATTTTATACATAATCTATTTTCAATGTTTCTTAATAATGTAATTACACCAATTTACGTTTCAACAAAACAATCGTTATTTATAATACTAAACTAATTGACGTGTGTTTGTAGCATGTTATGAATTATCAGTGTTTTACAAATTATATGTTTTGAGTATTCATTCACAATTAAAAATAAAGTTACAGAAGTACAGAAACGACAACTTTGCAAACCGTGAAGAAGATCAAAGTTGGTATATGTAAGATATGAACTTCTGCCAGTTAAAATAATGCGAAAGATTGACTTAAATAACAGAATAAAATAGTGCTGACTGATGGCCTCCTCTAACCAAAAAGGTACTTAAAGAAGAAGTAATAGTAAATCTATATCTTGAAATTAACTGATAATCCAATAGTAGTCTATATAATGAATTTTGTGATAGAGGTAACATAATTTCAACGTTGATAGATTTTTAGAAAACTTCTTTAGGCACTCTGACCTTATCCTTTGGTTATTGAATAAAACTGAACCGTCACATTCTAATAAGTAATGCTCATTCAAAGTTGTTGCTCAATGAGCAAAGGAAATAGTATTTTGATAAAGTTTTAGTGCTGTCGTGTACAAGTGCAAGTCTCAAATTCTTTAACCCAGACATGAAGCTAAATAAATTGAGCATAAAATCAACAAGGTGTTTAAAAAGCTAGATAGTTACAATCAAAATCATTTTGTATCAACTAAGCTTAGTATAATTTTTGTTAGCATTTTTTAAGCTTATCGCTGTATAAAGGGCCAATAACCGAATAGTGAAATAATTAAATAAGTGATTTAATTGTTTAGCTTGATATTTGAGGACAAAATCTAGTGTTACAAAATAAGTAAAGTATTATTTTTATCGGTCTTATCTAAGTTTAACGCTTATATAAGAAAATAAGGTGGCGAGATGGCCATTGAAAGACGAAGTGGCTCTAGCTATTAGTATAGTGATTTCTGTTTATTTTGTAGTCAGGATTGACCGAGTGGCGTGGGACAAAGTCATGTGTCGTCAGATGGTGGGCGACTCTTTTTTTTTTTTATTGCTGACAGATTAGCGCTTGACTGTGATCTCACCTGATGGTAAGTGAAGATACAGTCTAAGATGGAGGCGCGCTAATCTGTTAAGAGGCGATATACCCCTTACGGTTTCTACACAGCATCGTACCGGAACACAAATCTCTTTGTTTGGCGGTACGTTTTTGCTGGTAGGGTGGTAACTAGCCACGGCCGAAGCCTCCCACCAGTCCAGACTCAGACAAATTAGAAAATACAATTTCCTAAATTCGTCCTACCGGGGATCGAACCCGGGACCTCCGCTGGCAAAGCGAATACTCGCACCACTGCGCCAGCGAGGCTCGCTAGTTCTCGGTTGACGGTCCACCAGATCGGTAGATCGGTCGTCTATTAAACTGTAGCGTTCCTAGCTATTATTGTTAATAAGTTAGTGTAAATTGATATCGGGTACATTATAATCTGAGTTAATTAATAAAGTGTTTGATTGCACCAACATTACCCACGAACGCCCACAGTATGTATATTATGGATTAACGAATACGTCGGCAGAGAACCTTACGCCCCTATGCTTTATTCTTTTCTTTCTCTCTTATTCTCTGACATATATAAAAGATATATCCCGGTATCTATTGACTCATCACATTATCTCTAGAACCAAAATGCATAAAAACTTGAAATTCGGTAGGAATATTCCTTTTGCCGAGTAGATGTCAGCTAAGAACGGATTTACGAAATTCCACCCGCAAGTGGGGTTTCGGGGGTGTTAATTATTGACTCATCACGATATATCTGGAACCATAAGGCATAGAGACTTGAAATTTGGTACGAATATTCCTTTTGCCGACTAGAGGTCAGCTAAAAACGGATAAATAATTGAAAATGCTACCCAAAAAACATTCCACGCAGGCGAAATCGCGGGTTCAGCTAGTAGTTTAAAATAAGATCAAATAGACGAATTAATATGCATCTTAAATTAAATAAAATTGAAAAGAAAACTATCGTATATAGCCTGTAAGCCCCGAAACTTATCCACTTTTTTGTTCGATATTATACATAACATATAATTACGATTATTGTTTTATAATTTATCTTCTTTTTAACTGATATATATTTTTCTTTGTTTGGTCTATGTAGTTTTTACCTGTAATTAGAATACTATTAGGAGAAAAACCTTGAAATTACTTTATTATATATTAATTTGTCTCCTATTGCCCTGACAAAGGTAAGATAATTTGTGCAATTTGCATAAAGACAGCGTATATGTATAATCTAAACTAATATTATTAAAAGGAAACATTTGTGTTTTTGAATGTATGTAGGTGTTTATAAAATTTATAAAGTGACATAGGCTATATTAGTTTCATAAAAAAATAGGGATTCCTAAGGAATGCATTTATGTAACTCAAGGTGTAAAATAAAAAATCTGTTATCGCGTGCGCTCCGGAAACTATTGAAGATAGAACAAAGAAATATTCTACAATATTATAGATCTTATTAATATGTATAAAAAAGTCTGCAACACCATATGTCCAACTACTATAGTTATGCCACTGTAACTACTTTTTTGCATTTTAAAAGTTAATAAAATTACGGACAATAATCAAACCATATTATTCATTACTTATCCTATTAAATGATAATTTATTAAAAACCGTTTCAAAACCTTTAAAATACTTTTTAAATAATTAAAATAGGACGTTTCTTTCAAAAGATATAGCGACTTTTAAAATGTCAATCGAAGAAAATAAGTGCGACATTAGTATACCGGTATCTACGTGGGAGAAACCGCGGGGCATTGCTAGTTATTTATATATTAGTAAACAAAATAATAAGCTTGGGCTTACAATGGAAGTAATTGAGATTAAAACGTATACATGATCAGTCTTATGAATTGTAGCAACAAAACGTGAAATTTATACCTAAAAAAGGAGAATGTAATTATGTCAGTGTAGTTTTCATGCTTAATCAAGTAAGTTGAAGATGTAAATGTTTCAAATCTCATTTTAATGTTATCGAGATTATTGCAAAACTGAAACATAGACAGCTGATAATAAATGGACAAAAAGGAAAACGCGTTAACGAACTGTGATAAGCGGAAAGCGATAAATCACAATCCAATTACCGCGACTCCATTTAACGGGGTGATAAAGAATCATTTTTATTAAATGATTTACTGTTTCTAATAGAAGTAGTAATCTAAAATCAATTTCAAACAACAATTTTATATATACGTTTTTATAAATGCAAAAAGTGATGCCTGGATTGGATTTTAAAGGCCGTTGCAATAATTCCAGCGTTCAAACCTTTCTTTATAATATTTATATGGATAATTTTAGTAACTATATTAAATAATAACAATATTTATCTTACATATCTATCAAGAATGAAAAGTGTTTGTTTTACAAGAAACTTATGCAATAGAATTTATATTAATTATAGAAACATCTATTATATAATAAATATTTACAAGGAAAACTATTTACATGAAATAAATAAGTCTTTTAAATTTTATTTACAGATTATATCATCTTATTTTTACAAATATACAATGTATTGTGTTAATTACAGCAAAGTACACCTAATAAATAAATAAAAAAACGGAATAATATTTTTCTTCAAAGTTTGCTACAGAAAAAATCAGCGAAAAACCTACAATTTTTTTAGCTTAGCAATTACTATTAAGTAAATAAGTCGAATTGGAAAATAACTTCATAATGTGTAGAATTTGTCAGATAATAATAAAGCTAGATGAATGAAATACTTCTTTTGGTTAAATAAAACTAACATTATATCAATATAACGACAGAAAAGGATACTCACCAGAGATAATTGTGGGTTCTTAGGAAGTAAAAGAGCCCTCATAGCTTTATATTTTCAAAATGTTCCTTAATATTATCATCAGTGATGTTAAGCAGGTAATTATTAGATTTGAATATTCAAAAGCGATGTAAAAGCTTGCTTAAAGAATATTTAATTTGATGTCATAAAAATCCTACCATGATATTTTTTTTTTTATAAATCATACCTATATTTTGTCAATTCAGTGTAAAGAGAAATTAATCTATAATATAAAAATGAATCGCAAAATGTGTTGGTAAGCGCATAACTCAACAACGCCTGGACCAATTATGCCAATTGTTTTTTTAAATGTTCGTTGACGTCCAAGGATAGTTTTTACAGCAAGAAAAGTTCGAATAATTGCAGGAGAGAACCCAAAAACAGCCCTTTTCGTTTCCCATACAAACGTTTTCTAACTAGAATGTAAATTCAATTTGATCTTTATTGTTATTCAATAAAGTTCATAATAAATTACAAGTACTCAGTTGTCTAAGCAATGTAGGTGTGTTTCTAACGTCAGAGAGTCAATTTGCACTTTATTGCCGCTGCCCTAAGTTTAAAATCAATTGAATAGTCAAAACCCAACCAAATTGAAGAGTCACAAAATTTAAGAGCTATAGATATTTAGTACTGCTGTAATTTATTTTCGAAAATCATTCGTAAAACTGATATCTGTCACATTTCAAATCTTTTTGACAGAACCAAGTCTGTCGATTCTTCTAGTTCATAATATTTATAATTATTCATTTTCATTTTTTTGTAGCATTTTTATTAAAACGAATCGTCTTTATTACGAGGTTTCGTGTTTTTCTATTCTAAGAAAACGTATCTAGAAATATTAAATCTAGCTAGGCTAGTTTCTGACTTTCTCGGTGCTAACCAAACTGGTTCGTGATAAAGTCACGAACTCGTAGGAAGATATTTTAGTCACGTATTTTATCAAACATCTGTTTATGACCGTCGTATATTTAAAAAATGTTTGATATAATATATTTCAAAAACGAATCAATGTTTTTTTGGTTCGTTTAGGTACGAACCAAAAAAACATTGTGCGCGAATGTAGGTAATTCATTTACAATTGGTTTTGCTTGTCAATATAATGTATAGAGCTTCCCAAACAGTATTGGCTCCAGACAGTATTGAGTACAGACTCCTTTTCCAAATTAAACTGATAGCGTAGACCCCATACGTGAATTAATTTAATAATCAGCTAAGTTAGTTAATCCTCCCATGAAAATTAAACATTTCTAAAATTATACAGTTCTAAAATTCAGTGTAAAAGGTTATTTTATAGTTATTAATAAATATTACGTACAAATACTTAAAAAGGTAACTCTACCCCATAAAAATATATTGAAATTCTAAAGTAAACATAAAATTAGATAGAAGTAAAGAAATTATAAAATACAATGGGACCAATAAACATGTGAAGTAATAGGTAACTAAATCTCTAATGTTGTTATGATGTAATTAATTATATTAGTGAATAATGAAATCTGTTTTAACGGATACATACCACGATAACGCTTTTATTATTTTGTCGATGTATCGACCAAATGTCGTTAAACCACGAAAATTACATATAATAAAATACAGTATCATGAAAATTTTAAATCAAAACTTGTGTTAAATAATAGAGTCGATTTCGACCTTTCAAATAAGTTTTGTTTTATCCTATTATTATTTCTTTTACTAGTGTTTCCTTTATCGACTTCTGGGATACCGATTTCAAACCCCAGGGGTTGAAATCTACCACTTTGGGAATCATTGGAACCGTATCATTAACGTACAGTATGAGTCGTACATATACGAGTATTATGATATTGTGAAGCATAGCTTATATAATATCTTTGATATTCTTTATTTTCTACGAAGAATAAGTATTAATTATAGAAATGGAGATTTTACTAACTAGTACTTTATACACAATATTTACAATACAACGTTGAACACAAGCCCGGCTTTTCGGCTTGAAATGTAGAAACTTTTGAAATATCAACACAATACAACTTTTATACAAATCGTGTAATTAATCTTATTTCATTTACCGTTCTTCAAGTTCCAAATTGTAAATGATCTGTGAAATACAATAGGGATACGATAAATGTACAACAAAATATAGATACTATAAAGTCCAGTGATGATTTTGCACAGCCTTGTTGCATTGCTGCTGGATGTTCACCTAGAAAGGAAAGCCATTTTAACCTATCTCTTTGTTTTATAATGATATCTATCCGACTACGACGAAATAAGATACACAGATTTTTTTTAAGTGCCCAATGAACAAATCGTGTGCCCCTAAGTAAGGTAAGTAACGTCTCACTGCTGGGCACAGGCCTCCTAATTCATGTGAGAAAAGGTTTTTAGAACATAAACTCACCACGCTGTTCCACTGCGGATTAGCAGGCATAGTACAATAGTGCACTCTCTATTCCTTCGCTCTTATAGTCCAAAGTGACGGGAGTCCGACATTTGCGGAGAGAGATCAGGCGCAGGACCGACGGCTTAACGTGCTCTCCGAGGCACGGGGTGGAGCTCACCGCTAACTTCCCCATTTTGAGCAAATATTGATAAAATATTAATAGAAAACTGAATATCGATTTTGAATTCGCCTGTGACCCTTCTGACATGTGTACTTTGTAAGTACGAATTTTTCTTTTGTCATCTTTGATAGCTAATTTTAATTTATTTAATTTAAAGATTTAAAGTAGAGCAATTCATTTATAGTATAGATGACATGACTTCTTACCTTAAATATAGAAAAAAAAAAAAAAAAAAAAAAGGGTTATTAAATACAACCGTTTAGCATACAAACTAGTTGCAAGGGCCCCTGTACTGAGTTTGATACCCGTATTACTGGGTGCCCCGATCATCCGCCATTACAGTACTAGATTTATGTAAACCTTATAAAAATAATATAATAAAATAGATCTTAACGATAATTTTTAAAATCTGTTGTATTAGGCTTATTTAGGTGTGTGTGTGTGTGTGTGTGTGTGTGTGTGTGTGTGTGTGTGTGTGTGTGTGTGTGTGTGTGTGTATGCGTGTGTGTTTTTGCAAATATACTAAACCTTAACCTAACTATTTATTAAGCTGCTGTTAATAATAGATGTTCTGTTTTTATATAATTTAAAGTTAATAAAAATTGTGTGGTGGATCGTTTTACTTCTGTACGTTTCATTGGGTAAATTTTTAATATTTTATGGAGTTTATTATATAAAATTCGAGATTGATACAGATATTGTTTTTGTTTGAATTTAGTTTTACATTGAGGAAGCTGGCAGACTGAGTTATTCCTCCGTTTTACCAAGTCGTTAGTGGTGAGAGGTAAACTGTGATGCACTTTAAGTATGCAACATAAAACATACAATTGGCGAGTTGTAAGAAGCTTACAAGCCTTATGTAACTCGAAAGTTGGCGATCGGTACGGTTTAAAAAACATGACTTTTAACAATGATCTTTGTGCCCTTTCCAGGGTAATTAGATGCGTCTTTGCAGCACCACCCCAGACCGGAATGCAGTAGCACAGCACAGATTGCACCAGGGCTTTATAGGTGTTGATTAGGATGGTTTCAGTTGCAACGTATCTTAGCTTCTTAAATACCCATATAAGCTTTCTCATTTTATCTGCTGTGTACACAATATGCTGGTTCCAAGTGAGGTGCTGATCAATAATAACTCCAAGGTATTTTACGGTATCAGTTCTCTTGATTTCGTTACAAGTGCAGTTATCTCTATGTGGATGCAGACATGAATGTATTTTTAATTGAAATTTAGAGTCAGGCTGTGTAGAACTGCGTAGGGAAAACGGAACATAAATAGTCTTGTTCACATTCAAAGTCAATAGGTTTGCTTTAAGCCAGTCTGATATTTGGCATATTCCAGATTCGGCGATATTTTTTAGACTATTCCAGGAGTTTGCATTAAATATAAGAGCGGTGTCATCAGCGTATGTGTATATATGGCAATTTGGTAGTTTATAGTTACATAGATCGTTGACATATATTTGGAATAAAGTGGGACCTAGAACGCTACCCTGTGGAACTCCATAGCTAGTGTTTAAAGCATTGCTCCTGTGTTCACCAAGCTTTACTACATTCTGACGGTGAGTTAAATAATCGGTCAAGAGCGCGTGTGGTAGACCTCTTATGCCAATGTCATATAGCTTATTGAGTAGAGTAGGGATGGACACGCTATCAAATGCCTTAGCCAAGTCTAGAAAAACTCCAAGACATTTTTTTCCTGAGTCCAGATGGTTACTGATTTCATCTGTTATCTTTGAAACAGCATCTTCAGTCGACATTCCATTTCTAAATCCAAATTGGTTCGGAGATAAGAGCTTATTAACTGTTAGGAAATTTTTGAGACGATTGTTGAGGAGTTTTTCAAGGACTTTAGATAGAACAGTGAGGACAGAAATAGGCCGATAGTTATTCACGTCGAGTCTATCTCCTCCCTTATAGACTGGTGTCACAATTGATTTTTTGAAAACTTTGGGAAAGCAGCCTGTTTCAAAGCAGCGATTATAGATGTGGCACAATACGGGTAAGAGAGTAGGGCAGGCCATTTTGATGAAAGATGTTGGAATATTGTCCCAACCAGGAGCACTGTCGCTATTAAGACTATTTATAATTGTAGTTATTTCTGATGGATCGGTGTTTAAAAGAAGAAAAGAGTTAATAGGCGTAATCTTATCTGATAAGATATTGTTGCAGTGAGATGAAGAGGTTATTATGTTTTCTGCCAGGTTTTTACCTACATTTGAAAAGTGGATGTTAATTAAGTCAGCAGATTCTTTGGGGGATTTCGCTAGCGTCATAAGGTTATTTGTGTCATTTGTTTTGTCTTTATTCATATAGCAGATAGTTTTAATTGTTTTCCATAAAGTTTTCGAGTTATTGGCATTATCTAATTTACTTTTTTCATAATGATTTTTCAGATTGCGAACTAGTTTGTGACAATAATTTCTATAGCGATTGTAAGTGATTTTCAAAACTGGATTTTCAGGGTGTTTCTTAACATTAAAACAAATTAAAATATTGATTGAACATTATGAAATGACCTCATTTATTATTTGGATCTTATGACACTAGGTATTACTCCATAGCGCCTAATGCTGTGGAACTTTTATTTAATTTTCAATATAAACCACATTGAAGTCATATAAAGAATTTAAACAAATACGATCCAGCCGTTTATGCAGCTTTCAGTGATATACACACACACATAAGAATTATATATGTAAAGACTAGCTGATCTGGCAAACGTTGTTGCAAATGTTGTTTTCCCATGTAATAACTATTATCACTATTTAAATATAGAGGTTAGTGATAGAAGAATGAAAATTAGAGGTTGTATAGGGTAAAGTAAGGAGTGGGCAACATTTATGTGAAAAATACATAATAGTCGATCCTTTGACCTACTGAATCTTACCTATAATATAAAAATGAATCGCAAAATGAGTTGATAAGCGCATAACTCAACAACGCCTGGGTCAGTTTTGCCAATTCTTTTTTTTTAAATATTCATTAAAGTCCAAGGATTGTTTTAACGGCCGGAAAAGTTCGAATAATTGCAGGGGAAAGTCCTAAAACCAACCCTTTTCTGTTTTTTCCACACAAACATTTTTTAACTAAAATGAAGAGTCAATTTGACCTTTATTGCTATTCAATAAAGTTCATAATAAATTACAAGTACTCACTGTTGTCTAAGTAATGTAGGTGTATTCCTAACGTCAAAGAGTCAATTTGCACTTTATTACTGTTGTACAATGTTTAAAATCAATTGAATAGTCACAAAAATGTAACAGCTATAGATATTTAGTATTGCTGTGATTTCATTTCGAAAATTATTCGTTAAACTGAAATCTGTCACATGCCAAATCTTTTTGACAGAATGATGTCTGTCGGGTCTGCTATTATGCATATAAAATTGCATAAAAATCAGTCTAACCGTTTCGGACCAGTATGGTCACTGACATTGAAACCCGAGAATTTTATATATAAGATATTGTAGCCAGACAATTAATAAATATCGAGGTTTTCCTATTGCAAACAATACCTTTATTTGAAACCTAAGTATCAAGAAGTCTAAGGAAGGGGACATGACACGAACTGTCTCTGTTAAAAGCTTTTCTTGGTATCGTAATTCTGAAACGTTTGATACCCTCCCTTTGATAGGCTTAAATTCTTTCTGACGAGTTTCCCTTTCACGGCGATATAACATAATTTCACGAAGGATTTTGGTGTCAAGATAATCAAAATAAGAAATTCCTTTGGTTGAATATCGCCTATTCATTTTTTCGTATAAAATCCTGAGCATTACTTTCGGAGAAAATGTCTTGTAATAATCTACTTTAATGTTAGTTAATAGCGTTATAATACATGTGTATATAACTTCGTCGTTTTTAGAACGTTTAAAGAGGATCCAATCGGTCATACATAATTGTTACGTAACGTTAACGTGACGTATTCAGTAAACGTTCTTAAGTAGCTATAATTTTTACCCGTTTTTGCATCTAGTCGTAATATAACCTTGATCTTGACAGAATAAATTGCAAAGATTTCGACTTTTTGTTTACTTAAATATTCATTTAATTTTAATTCATTTACCAAAAAAAGAGTAATGCAAAAGGTTTATATGTATTAAAAATATTTATAATACAGAAATGCAGTAAAATTTAAAGATTCGTTATGTAACTAACGTATTTTTATTGGGCTTTTATCGCAAACACTGGCTAAACCTTATAAGATAGATAAAATTAATGTACTACAGAATTGTATATATTTAAAAGATCGATATAAGATCTAAGATAGTTTACATTTATCTTTTAAGGATAACCCTCAGCATCCATTTTTATCTTTTACATATTACAAAAAAAAATATGTGTTATTTACAAAGCTTTATCCAATTTAGTGCATTATTCACGTTGTTTAATTTAGGTAGATCAAAACTGTACATAAAATTACTTCACTGAAATGGATATCTTAGAAGATATTGGAATTTAAAAAGTGAGGCATTTCGTCGCGGTTGGCAGCGTTACACAGATATCAAAAAGAATTCACCGTACTTTAAAACCTCTTCAGCTTTAACAATATTTATATAGATTTATGAAAAGAAAATTACATATTCTCACCAGACAATACATGGACCCTGATATTGGCAGGTGGTGCATTGTTAGGTCCACATGTATAGACTCCTGCATCAGATCCTCTTGCCCTTTGGACAAGTAATCGGCTGGTACTCTTCATGCCTTTTTCTGTGACTAGCGATATACCACCACGCGCAGAGTCGAAATTTATTATCTGCATATAAAAATACAATTATATTTGTATGTAAAGATGTCACTTAATATGTTTAAAGCATTTATTCAGGGACAGCTAATTTAGAAATCTTTCTATACTTTGAAGGACTATGTAGAAGATAAAAAAACATGAGAGTGAATGAATTGCTCTAATCAAAATAGAATGAATTAAACAAATACATTGTAATGATTATGAGAATCTCAGGTGTCCTTTTTATCGTTCATCTCCATTACAACGTGATTGTAATTCTATTCTATTATAACAAGAGCAATACCTTAAATCTCACGTTTTTTTAACGTCAAATTAATATTTCAAATTATGGTACGATTTTTCATGAGCTTTTTTTAATAAGTTTTTACTTTATTCAGTGACAGCTTTAGCACGTCATCCTGAAGCTTTTATACATACATATATATTGTAATGAAAAATATTCTCCATAATACTACAAAATAAAAATATATGAAATTGTCATAGTTTAAAAGATATTCATCTTCATATTTATATAAATGAAGTAGCTACACGAGTATGTTATACCAAATTCAATTCATAAAATTATGCCATTTTTCATCAATGTTTTCTTATAGCGTTATCACGTAAAGTTATCGTTCTTTAACTGACTTTACTAATCATTTTTTTCATAAAAATAAATATAGATTCTAGGTAAAGCTTTAGAAATTCTTCATAATTGAACTCATTTTATGTTAGACGTTCCTATTTATACTAGAAAAGGACAAAGACTCCTTTAACAAAAGTGGGTTGGGAACTTAAGCCGCTCCGCCGGACCACTGTGAGTATTAATAACATGGAATTTATTCTAAGACGGTTTTCTCGCAGTGCTTTTTGTTTGTCTCCCTCCATAAAAATATTTTCATATTTAATATAATTGAAGCCCCAAGGGTTTTATGATATTTCAATGTAAATTTGTCTCCTTGAGTTTTTATAAGCTGAATAAATTATCTTAAATTATATTTTAAAAAAGTATGTGAGGGTTAAGAATGAATGAATTACTCATCAAATGTTTACTCTACGCTGATGATCAAGTAATACTTGCGTCATCCGCTAACGAGCTTCAGGAGATGCTAAATATTATGAATGAAGCTTTGAAAGGGAAAGGAATGAAAGTGAATGTAAACAAAACGAAAGTTATGCTTTTTGAACGAGATGAATCTATGATGAATGGCAATATTTTGATAGATGGGGAACAAGTGGAAGAGGTGAAAGAATTTGTATACTTGGGATCTAAATTTACAAAAGATGGAACATGTGACAGTGATATCGAAAGGAGAGTGAATGCAGGGAATATGGTAAATGGTGCTCTGCATGCTTTTATGAATAGCCAGATGGTGTCTCAAAGGGCTAGACTGGCAGTGCATGCTGGAGTGTTGGTGCCAACACTTATGTATGGTAGTGAAAGTTGGGTATGGCAGAAGAATCACAAAAGTAAAATAAATGCGGTAGAGATGAGAGCGTTGAGAAGCATGAGTGGATTAAAACTGAGTGACAGAGTAAGAAATAGTGTGATAAGAGAACGTTGTGGTATGAAAGAAGACGTAGTGACTAAAATTGAGAAAGGTATGCTTAGATGGTTTGGGCATGTAGAGAGAATGAATGAAAGGAGACTGACAAACAGGATTTATGAGTCAAGAGTTTGCGAAAGTTGGAAGGGGAAGACCAAGGCGAATGTTCCTGGACCAAACCCAGGTCATTTTAAATAACGGCCAACTTGTATGAAAGGTTTAATGAGAATGAAAGAAGCGAAGGAGATATGCAACGATCGTGGCAAGTGGAAGGATGTTGTCTCTGCCTACTCCTATGGAAATGAGGCGTTATGCTATGTATGTATAAATTATCAATGTATTTTATACTATCTGTTACGTTACCCGCGGAGTTCTAAATTCCGTTGCATAACGGAAAAACCGTGAATAATGCTAGTTTACTAAATATCTCAGTAACTGGACATTTTTCGCTTATATATCGGGATCCCGAAGAAAATGGGAAAACTTGTTATTATTAAGCGTCTACTTTGATATATATTTCGGAGTGCAATAGCCCGTGGAACACAAATGCACACAGTGGAAAAGCACAAATGTTTCCTCTTTATAATGTCAATTTAGACTAGGCATTACTAATAGGTTAGCGTTTGACTGTGATATCGTTGTTTGGTCGAGATACAATCTCAATTCCAAGCATACTTAGCTGGTAAGAGGTTTACTCTAGTCTCTCTCTAGAGATCTCAAGATTAAAAGCTTTTTTTCAAAAAAAGTTAGAATTATGGCTACTAAAGTTTATTATAGAAAAAGTATCATTTTTTCCTCTGATAAATAGAAACAATTAAACGCTCGATAATATTCAATACTAAAATAACAATCATCGGTCCAAATTTAGGAATGCGAGACGAAAGAAGGCATAACTATAATATTTCTTTGGAATTATGCAAGTATATACAGTTCCTATAAAATATAAAAAAATCGGTTAATCTCTGAAATCTCTGGACTGATTTTGATTGAATTTTCAATGGCAAATGACTCAAGTTTTAGGAGAAATATTTTAAAGGAACCAACCCACTTCAGAGAGATCTTATCTTATCATGACATACAAATTATGTTTTATTTTTAAACATTTTATTTATTTTCAGATGTATAATAATAGATAATGGATCATATTGGCTTTGACGTTACTTTAATAGTTTTTAGTAGTAATAGAATTAAAACTATAAAGAAATCCCACATTAAAACCCTACCAACTCATTGAAATATCCGAGCGTATTGTATAATAGACCAATTGGAGCAGAATATTTTAGCTTCAAGTCTTAACAATCGACTTGAAGTACCTTTGTAATATCCCCACTTGTCTTAATTAAATACCAAGTATTTCGTGTATTAGATGCAGGAATTAATTTGAAGTAAAACCGGATAGGAGGTCTTCTATTTCACTAATATATTTCAGTAAATTTGACTTAATAACGATAGAAGTGCTACGTTTAAAATCCTTGAATGAAAAAAAATTAAATGAAATGATGAAATGAGAGAGAGAGAACACTTTTATTGTACACCACAAGAAAAAATACATAGAGAAAACACAAAAAATACAAAACAAACAGTACAATAAGGCGGACTTATAGCTATGTAGCGATTTTTTCCAGGCAACCTTCGGGTATTAGGAGTTTCAGAAAAATAAAAAGGTGTAAATGATTGAAATGAATGAGATGAATGAAATGAATATGATGATTGAGGTGCAAGAGGTGCATGAGGTGCATGAGGTGCAAGAGGTGCATATGTATTTATTTGCATGAATAGCCATGCATCAGTTTGTCTTATATAATGTTATTTTATAAAATATCTTCTTTACTACTTAAAGTTATTACTATACAGTGTTTTAAAGATAAATTACTTTTTGTTATAACCCATTGAACTAATGACATGTTTGTTTTAATAGCTGTATGATTTGAAAAGTGATGATTTAGGTTGATATTATGAACGAAATGGCAAAAACGTCAGTATATCTGAAATGGGAGTCGAATTTTAAACGTAGGGGTTGTCGATATTATCTTTTCCAGGCGTAAAAGTATGAATTTTGTACCATGAACTTTTGTAAAAGTTTTAATTGAGTAGAAACGTACAGAACTAATAGTACGTACACTACCGTTAATTTTTTTTATGAAGTAACTGCGGGAACGTTGTTACTTACTTACTTTGTTTGTCTCGATTCAATTGTTATGATATCATCATTTCCTTGTCCTTATCCCACTAGGTGGGGTCGTCACAGCATGTTTCCTTTCGCCACTTCACTCTATCCGCTGTCATTTCTGCATTCACACCCCTTACACACATATCCTTTTTCACTCAGTTCATCTACCCATTTTTTGGTCGCCCTCTCCCGACCCTGCTGCTCACCATCATAATTAGGGCCCTCTTGCATACATGGCTATCCCCTCTTCTCATAACATGTCCATACCAGAGAAGTCTTCCACTCTTTAACTTCTCGGCCACTGTTGCTACTTTCACACTTCCTCTAATATACTGAGTCCTAATCTTATCTAATTTTGTTACTGCACACATCCATCTCAACATTCGCATCTCCGCTGCATGCAAGTTCCTTTCATTCTCCCCTTTGGTGACCCAGCACTCTGATCCATACAGGATGACCGGTCTTACGATCGTCTCATAAATCTTCTCCTTTAGTTTGAGGGGGATTCTGTCATCGCAAATTGTTCCCGAGACCTGTCTACACTTCATCCAACCTGCATTTATCCTGCTAGTAACATCTGGGTCAATGCCGCCGTCGTTTTGAAAGATAATTATGTTATATAATTCATTATTAATTTGCGTTTACATCGCGAAAGTGAATTGTATACCAAATTTAAATACAATCAGGTTAATACTTTTGAAGATTGGACGGCCTCGATGGCGCAGTGGTGCGAGTATTCGCTTTGCTAAAAACGTACCGCCAAACAAAGAGATTTATGTTCCGGTACGATGCTGTGTAGAAACCGTAAGGGGTATATAACCTCTTAACAGATTAGTGCGTCTTAGACTGTATCATCACTTACTATCAGATGAGACCAAAGTCAAGCGCTAATCTGTCAGCAATAAAAAAAAGAGAAAATCTTGCAGTAAGATTGAGAATATAGGAAAGTCGTTTTTAGTAATAGACTCCAAGGCTATGGAAAAAAATAACCATTGAAATGAACCAACGTGAATAACGCTTAGAAGCCTGTAACTATATCATAAAATAACTTTGGGTGCTATGTCGTCATTTCTGGTACAGGTGAGTACACGAGTAAATAATATTTTATTTATCCTAATATTTTTATTATTACCATTTGTAATGTACAGTTATAAGGTACATTGTAACATTTGATAACATTTTATCGAAAAAAATAATTGCCGTACATAAATTTATGACCTTACAGTAATAACTTGGTAAATCCTGAAATCTAGATAATTGCTGTAAGATCATAAATTTAGGTACGGCAACTCATTTTTTAATATAATGATATTAAATATTACCGTTGTACGTTATAGCCGTACATTATAAATGGTAATAAATGGAAATATTAGGATAAAAAAAAAATATTTACTCGTGTAGTCACCTGTACCGCTCAGAAATTTTGTATTAGCGCTCAAAGTTATTTTATGATATAGTAACTTTTCTAAGCTTTCTAAGCGTTATTCTCGTTGGTTTATTTTACTGGTTAATTTTTTCTAATGGGCTTATAGTCTATGACGGGAGAGTATGAAGTAAAAGTCTACTAATGGAAACAGACAAATTACGTAAGTTTTATAATTAATATGGCAGTGAGAAAAAAAATACGATGCATTATACGGTCGAATTTCAACTAGATTTGACTACAACCTGCAATTATTACCTGGTCTCTGTGAGTCCACGTTATTGAGGTAGGTGGCTCGGGTGTATGTCGAACAGTACAAGTTAGATTGATGGTCGACCCCGCTTGTATAAATAATTCAGCTCCACTTGATATCGTTGTTTCTGGCTCTACAGAGAAAATAAAATTTCGTTTTATACTACTTTGTTTATTGCTTTAAATGTGCACTTAATTTTAGATTAAACTCTAATGTCACTTACTAACATATTGAAGAACTGTAACTATTGTGACTATTACTTATAAATAATTAAATTATCAGCTTCTTTTGTTAAATGGCTTTCAGATCAACTAGCCACAAACTTTAGGCCATGGTTAAGTATGTTGAAGAAGACACAAAGGAAATTGTTCGACGAATTTAATTTTGATAATATCTAAATTGTTGTCATATTTTGTTAGATCGCCTCCTAAAAGAGTCAACAAAAAATGAGTAAATACTATACATATAACAAATGGTAAAAAAGATATTTGATACGTAATTTTGTTAAGTTTATATATTTGACGGCGGCAACGTTTTTAATGTTGGTAAGGCAAGGTGTGCAGCGAGCTAATAACATTCGAACTATCCCCACTCGCAGAAACTAGTATAAAAGGGCTGGTAGCATTTGGGTGGCGGGCAAGAAGAGTAAATTGTCACTGCGCCACAAGGTGACACTCTACAAAACTTGCATCCGCTCCATATACTCTTATGCGAGCGTAGTGTTCGCTCACGTTCCTGCACGCCGGCTGGTTGGACTCTAGACGCTGCAGAACTAATTCATGCGCATGGCCACGTGTGCCCGCTGGTTCATGCGCAACGTCGATCTCCACAGAGATCTCGTCCTCGCAACGGTCAATAACTATTTCAAAACGCTCTCCGTAGACTACTTCAAGAGAGCCGTCAGTCACCCCAACCCTCTCACTAGAAATGGCGCCTCTTATGGGATTAGGCTAAACATCCCTAGGAAGAGGCGGCCCAAACACGTCCTTGACGACCCAGACGACCAGATTACTATTGACAACGCCTCGTACACTAACACACACACACAGCGTCTTCGCCGGCGAAGACGAGGTCCCCGCTATCTGACGCACCCCGGCCGCGGCCCCCAGTCGCGGACCCATGGGCGTCAAGACTAAGCACCTGTCCGGTTACCCTTTTCAGCAGCAGCAAACATTGCTCTAAGGCGAGCCTCGCAGGAGGCGCCCTTGGAGCAATGTTTCCCCCACGACGCAGCAAGGCCCTTTTACGGGCCCACCCCTCGGCAGAGCATCTGCGCTCGCCACCCCTCTCGGTTATGCTGTCAAAGCCAGTAGGGCTAACAGCAACTACTTCGGAAAAAAAAAACTGGCGGGCATTCTTACTCGAAGTGCTTCCCGGTGCACACCTCGCTCCTATAAATTGGTTATTGTCATTTTATTTAAAAATTAATTAATCATTTAGTTTAAAGTAATAAATAATCATTGTGGAAATTGACAGTGGTTGTCTTTATTTAAACGATGGAAGACCAGAACGCTATATATTCATCTAGATATTAACATTTACAACTAATCTAATATGTTGATAGAGAAAGTTATAAATTGAATAAAAATATCATAAAAGTATTTCTTTAACATATATGTGTATCAAATATGATAAGAAACTAGTATCTATTTGTTAATATAATAAACACTTTTTGATAAAGTTACAAACAAAAAAAATATTCTTTTAAACTACAGATTCTCAGATAAAATATTCACTTTAGGAATGGTATTTAGAAAAAATCTTTCCATTTGCATATAACTGACATTATTATTTATCACATATTTTAGTTCTAAATTAACAGGGATATGTTTTATTTTGTTTCTAGAGATATGAATATGATAGCACAGGGAAAGTCTCTGGGCATCAAGTAGTAAATATGAAATATATTTTAAAGGATAAGACAAGAAGCTGGCTGATGATACACTGTTAGAATGAGGACTCCTTCCTAATAGACGAGAGAGGTTTTTAAAGAATATAGAACAACGCCACTGCTCCACTGCGGGATGATAGGCCTCACGAACCTCAGAATTATTTCCAGAATATGAAGGTTTCCTTACGATGTTTTCCTTCACCGATAAGCCAATGGATGACCATCATTGGATTATAAAGCACAATCAAGAACGTTACTTTCTCTTTATACAGAAGTGAGCGGTGCTTGCTTATGATTAGAACCTGACGATGTAACGAATTTTCATCTCAAATTCCTCATTTTAGGAGTTTAGTTTCCAAATGTTTATACAATAGCTTTTATTATTGCTATTAATTGTACTGCTTTATCTCATTTTTGAGTTCTAAGTATAGGCTAATTAGGATTAGGATTTAGAATATACTTTTATTATATATAATTACTTACCTACAATATTAAGAAATACAGCATGACCTATTGGTGGGGTGGTTGATATTTGACACTCATACTGCCCCGAATCTCGACGCTGTGGACTTCTAATTCGTAATGCCCATTCTTCTGATCTAGGCTTATGTTGTGCTTCAAAACGCTGGTCTGATGTATAGGTATAGCGGCCAACGGTTAACAGGTGTATGTCTCGGTGACGTACCCAGGATACCTTAGAAAAATTAGGAAGGGCTATATTTATATACATTACAAATTTTTAAGGTCTTAAATACAGAGGACCCGGTTCCTATTCGTAAGAGAAAGCTTCAACTTTACCACCCCATTATTAAAAGATGTTAGAATATAATTCAGAATCCTCTTAACATCAGTTTACCTATCATGGTCTCGACACTGCATCTTAATGTGCTTAGCGGTATATCTTTACTGGTAACGAGCCATAACCAAATATTTCCAAGACTCTTACGAATTCTATTGCGTTCTCGAATAAAATTATGAGAATTTAGGATTAAACATTCAAAGGAGTATATGAATAGCTCCTCAATTCAGTGCACCATACTATGGCAAATTGTGCAACCAGAGGACCTCAGTGTCTTCTCTTGGCGGTCATTTTTGGTGCAGTGGGAGATTGAGGACGGAAGCTTCTTTCTGCGAGAAAATTGTTTCTCTGAAGGCATTCGCTCTCTCGCAAACCTCACTGCCAAATGAGGTGTTCTTTTAGGCGGAGTATGTCGGCACACTCCGTCTTACCTCCGCAATATTTTTTCGAAAAAAGTGACTAGAATTGAGAAAGGTATGCTTAGATGCTTGGAGGGAATGTAGAGAGAATGACTAAAAGGAGACTGACAAAAAGGATTTGTGACTCAAGAGTGAATGGGAAAGTTGGAAGGGAAAGACCAAAACGAACGTTACTGGATTACATCCAGGACGTTTTAAATAAGGGCCAGGTCAAAAGTACTCTAAACCGACGAACTTGTATGAAAGGTTTAATGAGACTGAAAATGTGAAGGATAATCGCAAGGATCGTGGCAAGTGGAAGGACGTGGTCTCTGCCTACCCCTATGAAAATGGGGCGTGATGCTATGTATGTATGTTCACCCAGGACGCCAGGGAGGAATGCGCAATTTGATTCCATGGTCTCTCATTGACGGATAAAGGGTTTTAATATATATTGTTCGATTCCATAGACGAGTCCTACACTCCTGACCATTCATTAGTCGGCGTTAGTAGAATAAATAAATTTCCCAGCCACAAAAAATCAATAGATATTGCTTAATATGTCACAGTAAATTAAACTTCAGTTGTGAAATCAAGTAACATTATGAAACAACAAGTACTTAAAAGGTACAGCGAAATGAAATTTCTAGCAGCCCAAGCGATTAAAGGTTCACTACAAGTTGTTAGTTAAGAGCTCTTTCTCAGACAGTAATTTCCCTTTGAGTCGAGTTAGTGCTCGAAAACTTTCGAGAAATTGCTTTTATGTTAATAGTTTAGTTTGCGTGTTAAAATGTTTCTGTTTATTTTGCAATAGATACTATCGCAGGTGTCTAAAACCCTGTTAAGGAGTCTGTCTTAAATTTCTTAATACATCGCGCAACGCAACCACATAGTATTGCTTTAACAAAACTTTAGGATAATGCTGTTACAAACTATGTATTTCTTAACTTTTCTTCTTATCGGGCTCTTCTATGTCATTTGATGGTTGCAAGTCTTGTATAATTATAGACAAATTTTCAAAGTAACTCCATAGAGAATCTGAACAATCAGGTTTTCCTCCTGATTCAATTTCCCACAATATAAAGCCAAGGGTTTAACTTTGCTGTAGGCTTTATCATTCTACTTTCAAATTCATCTTCTAGATGTTTTAATATAGCTTTCTGTACCAAATATAAATAAATATAACATCAAAAAATGATCACCTGGTTTAATTTTGCTTGCCTTCTTCGATATCTTTTTATAAGTATACTAGCTGTGCCTGGCGGTGTCACTCGTGTTAACCCACAAAAAATTCACATTAAATATCGCGAAAGGAGTCACGTGCTAACTTTAAAAATGCGTTATTTTTAGTAGAAAATTGTGAATCTAAACCGTTTTTGAATGTAATTGATGAAAAACATAAATTATTCAACAAAATCGGTTCAGTTGGAAGATTAGGCGCATTCACTCGTAAAGAAGGTCACCCGCGTAGTTTCAGATCTCGTTTATTGGGAAAGACTACGTTGAATTTCAAGCTAATCGAAAATAACTTTGGAAGATCTTTTAATAAGTAAGTGAGCTTAAAACCGTATATATGTTTATATAAATTTCACCGTCACAGTTTTTGACTGCGACGAACTTTAAAACTACTCAAAACTCGACTTTTATAGGTTTTTTTATTTATCTGCCTTAAGACACACTTTTTTAAATACTTGTTTATATATAATACACGCCAGCCCCATCGTAGACTTATTTAACTAACACACAAAAACTTAAAATAAAATTAAATAAACATAATCACAAACAAGTAAGACTAAATTTGTTTGAGAGAATCATTAACAAATTTTAGGGCAGACTTAGGATGGATTAGTTTTGTTAGTAATACATTTTATATATTTTTTTTTAATGAAAGAGCTTTATGTATGAGTTTTGCCATCAAAAAAGTTCTTTACAACTGGTGTGCGTGTAAAAGAAACGACTATATTGAGCGAAAGTGCGTTAACCGGTTCTTTTACACGCATACCAACTGCAGTCTCGTGCGTTCGTTGACTCAAGTGTCAGCTGATTGTATTTCGAGGTTGATTTTTTTTAGTATACTAATGTATGTTTACGAAGTTTTCGTTTCATTTATCTGCACTAATATTTTTAATCAGGATCGATTTATTTCCATCCCATCATAAAAAGTATCATTAGTCTATCGTCTCTCTTTCGTTTTCGGGAGCGGTATCCTAACACCTTGTTTATTCAACATAACTCCCTCTACATTCTTTTCATAAACCCTTGATGTATATTTTAGATTAACATAAAAAGTTAAAGGATGATACAACGGGTTTTATATTTATGATAAGCTTAACCGATAACGACTTCGTCGGGTCCGAAGTGTTCACTAAACTGCCTCTATATGTATACGTATTTATCTTTTATGGAAACAGTCAGTGATATGAACTTTATAATTAAACAATATAAAGATACTAAAACATTATAACTAAGAACTAACAAGATATATATAAAAAGGTGTTACTTCAATATACATTTACCAGATTACAGTACGAACTAAAATAATATTATAAAAAGGAAATATTTGTGTTTTTTTATGTATGTATGTTTGTAACATTTTCACATAAAAAGCAGTGGAACGATTACAAAATTTTTTTCACCATTAGAAACCTGCATTTTCACTGAGGCTATATGACTTTCTCAAAAAATAGGAACTCCTTATAAAAGTGCATTATTGTAACCCAAGGTGAGAAAAAATTGGCGCATTATTTAGTTATTTGTATTGTTTTTTCGAACTTATACTTTGAAAGAGTATACCTTTGTCCTGTAACAATTCAACTTCTAAAAGAAGGAGAAATTCATTAATGTCCTAAAATATTATATCGATATTTACAAAATGTTAAGGGCAAACAGCTAATGTTATAAAGTTTTTACACGGAATAATCCTCCAGAGGTTTTAGAAATGCCTTGCCACTGTACTGTAGTACCAACATTTTTATAAAGCACACGAACTTTGGAGTAACATTATTGAAAACGAGCCTCCGATACTCTTTTAAAAACCATTAAAGAAACATATAAACTTTCGAATAAATTACAATTACCTTGAGAACTTCGTCCGCCTCCGTGAAGGAATGTGGATAATATGCAAAGTAAAATTTTATGAGTTAAATTCATCAAGTGCTAGAGTTATCTTTTCTGGCGTACTTACTGAATGTATAAGTGCCCTATAAATTAAGCTGTAAAAGTCACTGATAGTAAATGATACAATGCTAAGTGTAATAATTTAACATGTATAAAAAGGGGTCGCGTATCGGGTCACGCAGAATTTAGAGTTCCGTAGTTTCCCAATATTCGTACTTAGAATTTAGTTAATTTGTAATTTTATAAGGTTTTTCTAATCATAAATAAATGTGGTGTATGTATATTGATAAATACGAAAGTTTATGCATCACTTCCTCATACAAAAACTGTAAGTGTCCAATATATACTTAGAACGTAATTTTTATAATTTTGTGATACTAGTTTCCGTCCGCTACTGTGTCTGTATCGACTAATAATTCAACGAAAACCCAATTGCTTCTGTAAAGCCTTCTTCTGTAACTTGTGTCGATAAAAACCACTAAGACAGGTTATTTAACGACAAAAAATATACTACATGTTATTATCTAAAGTAATATTATAAAGAAGAAACGTTGGTGTTTTTGTATGAATGTATATATGTCGGTTACGTTTTCACACAAAAACTACTGCATCAATTTCAAATTTTTATTCACCATTAGAAAGCTGCATTTTCACTAAGCGACAAATGCATTAATATATCCTAAGGTGTGAACAAAAAAATCTGTCTGTGAAACTTACAGTATCATAGAACGTATTAATATCTACAAAAAAGTCAGCGATACCATATGCCCAACTACTGTAGTTATGTCAATATAACTACTTTTAGCATTTTAAAAGTATATAAAATTGCCAACAATAATCACACCATATTATTCATAGCTCTGTATTAATCTTTATGATATTTAATGATATTCTATTAAAGGCCGTTTTAATACCTTTAAAATATTTTTAAACTTATTGAAATTGGAAACTCAATTCTAAAGATATAACGAATTTAAAAATAGCAATCTAAAGAAAATAAAACTCCAGTGTCAAATGTTGTGTATAGAGAAGTTCTGAGACAATGAAGTCGCTTCAACCGATGGACGTCCACTGCTGGACATAGGTCTCACGAAATGATGCCCACAAGACCCGATCTTGTGCCGCCTGGCTCCAGCGGCTACCGGCGATCCTCCTTATATCGTCGGTCCACCTTGTGGGGGGTCTTCCTACACTGCGTCGTCCAGTGCGGGGTCGCCATTCCAGCACTTTCCGACCCCAACGTCCATCGGTTCGTCGGACTATGTGCCCCGCCCATTGCCACTTCAGGTTCGCGATTCGTAGAGCTATGTCGGTGACTTTGGTTCTGCTACGGATCTCCTCATTTCTGATTTGATCGCGTAGAGAAACTCCGAGCATAGCCCTCTCCATCGCACGCTGAGTGACTCTGAGCTTCCGCATGAGGCCCATAGTCAGCGACCACGTCTCAGAACCGTAGGTCATCACTGGCAACACGCACTGTTCGAAGACTTTGGTCTTCAGGCACTGAGGGATATTGGACGAAAAAGTCTTCCGGAACTTCCCGAACGCTGCCCAACCGAGTTGGATTCGGCGGTTGACCTCTTTCTCGAAATTGGACCTACCTAGCTGGACTATGTGTCCCAGGTATGTATACTCGTCAACAATTTCGAGTGTAGAGTTCTCAACGATGACTGGGTGGAGCGGAACATGGATATTGGACATAACTTTCGTCTTATCCATGTTCATTTTTAGGCCCACCTGTCGAGAAGCTCTGCTGAGGTCATCGAGCATTGCATTGAGATCTTCCAGAGTCTCTGCCATAATGACCACGTCGTCGGCAAACCGTAGATGAGTGATGTACNGCTCCGCCGCACTATCACAGGGACGTACGAGCTTACCTGGATCAAAATTTGTCGGGCCATTGGATAGGACGCAGGGGGCCAATCGAGTTTCCAGCACGCTCTCCAGACCTTACACCACTGGATTTCTTCTTGTGGGGCACAGTAAAAGATGAGGTGTACAAACGTAAACCACGTAACCTAGACATTCTTTGGAATGAGATTCAAGCAGTGTGTAGAGAAATCTCATTGGACGTTTTGATACGATGTACAGAATCTGTGGTGACTCGTACTCAGAATTGTATTGATGCTGCAGGTCACCAATTTGAACAGTATTAACATTTGTTATTTATGTTTCATTTACATTGGACTTTCAGCTTTCTATTTTCCTGAAATTTAACTTTGTAGAACGGTTTATAAATTTTCTATGGAAGTTCAAAGTGTGTATACATTTTTTTGAAGCACTCGGTATATAAACAAGTATTTAAAAAAGTGTGTCCTAAGGCAGAACAATAAAAAAAAACTTATAAAAATCGAGTTTTGGGTAGATTTAAACTTCGCCGCAGTCAAAAACTGTGACGGTGAAATGTATATAAACATATATACGGTTTTAAGCCCGCTTACTTATTTAGAGATCTTCCAAACTTATAATCGATTGGCTTGAAATTCAACGTAGTCTTTCCCAATAAACAAGATCTGAAACTACGCGGGTGACACCAACAAGTTTTCATATACATAATTCTTCTTTACGAGTGAATGCGCCTAATCTTCCAAATGAACCGATTTTGTTGAATAATTCATGTTTTTCATCAATTAGATCCAAAATGCTTTAGATTCAGAATTTTTTACTAAAAATAACGAAGTTAATATGTTAGTCCTTTCGCGATATTTAATGTGAATTTAATGTGGGGTGACACCGCCAGGCACAGCTAGTATACTTATGAAAAGATATCGAAGAAGGCAAGCAAAATTACACGCGGTAATCCACAAATCCAACACTATTTGTCAGAGTAATTTATTTAGTATTTACGCTTCCTATATTAAATAATCAGACTATGTGAGTGAAGAAAAAGAGAATGTACTTGTGTTATCCGCATACACTTTTAGAATATATCTGTCAACCCGAATT
Organism: Elymnias hypermnestra; assembly: GCA_015832385.1. NCBI lineage: Eukaryota > Metazoa > Arthropoda > Insecta > Lepidoptera > Nymphalidae > Elymnias > Elymnias hypermnestra. The sequence continues at coordinate 90,466 of JACTOM010000867.1, forward strand.
GGAGCAGCATGGTGGGTCTATACCTACTCTAAAACCCTAATTCCTAGGAGCGAAAAGGCCTGTGCCCAATAGTGGCACATTAATGGACAGCTATTTACCTTATTTTTTTATATGAAAGCTGGAATTTTAATTGCACATCAATCCCGAAAACTGTACACTTCCTTGAATAAACTTGAATACATTTTATTTGGTAACAAAGTTTCCGTAGTAATGGAAAAAGGCGCTTTGATCGTGAAACGGAACGGTATTCTTTGCTTCGTTAAATAAAAATAACGATACAAATATCTTAGCTGTGATTGAATTATTGAAGACTGTTTCTTTTCTTATTGACTCTATATTGCTTCTGTTATTTTTAACTGATTTCTTTCTTTCATTGTTAGAGGTTTTATTTTTTAAAAGACTTCAAATGCTAATGAAAAACTTTATTCTTGTAATACAGATGTTTTGTACAGGTTACATTTTAACATATCTAAGTCCAATGTTGATTATTAAAAATGTGTTTAAGAACTTTATTTGGTATTTAAAATAACATTTATTCAGTGCAGTACTGAATATTTCATTAAAATATTCCCGAGGTCCAATTTGTCAGGATCAAGTTTATAAAGGTCTGAATTAAAGAATTATGCTCAGATTAGCTTTTCGATGTTATTCGGAAAAGAATATTTGTTTATTGATATGTCACTACTGATAGAATACTTGATTAGGTTGGAAAATGTTTCAATAGTAATAGAGAAATTAAGTTATGTAAGCTTGCATCCACTAGAACCTCTTCGATAGGTTTCCTCTGTTAGAATTCCCCAGGATAAATACAAAAGACTCTTGTATTGTGTTTGAAGACACATCCTAAGGAGAACCAATCAACATCATAAGCAGCTTGAGCCCATGTCAAGTGATTTTCATCTTAAGAATACAATACCAAGCCACTATTAAAGCAACCACAAATTACAACCAGATTAATCGGAAAAGTGCATACAATCTGAAATTGAGACGGACTCATTTAAACCATTATTACAGTACTGTATAATTTGTGTAAGACTATAATCTGAAGAGATAAGATTATAATTTGTAATAATGTTGAAATTATTCCTCTCACAAAGTTCTAAAAAAAGTCTGGCATAACTAACGTCTATTTTTCAAGCTTGTCTCGCTATAATCTTTCTTCTCTAACTAGGGTAAACAATTTTTTTCCCTTTTATATAACACAGACAAGCAGAGAGGCAGGTGGCCTCGTAATACCCACTAAAACTCATCGGAACCCTCTTCATTTGTAAGTGAAACACCAGAGGTTCAGCTGGCGCATTCGTCCCTGGTGCCCCAGATGAGTCCGACTGAGGGTTAATGGAGGCGAGAGTAGGTGCACAAACAAGCACCCATCCCGCCTCCTTCGACGGTAACAGGAAGCATCTACTGCAGTCTTCCTATCTCACGCGTGGGCTTCCTTTGGCGAGATTACAGTCTTGCAGAAGAAGGCCACTTCCACCCAACATCTCTCGATTGAGAGCATCACGCCTACAATGCTCTCAATTATGAGTTTTCCGCCAATCAACGCCACCAAACAGTGCCACTGAGATCCTCAGGTTGCACATTCTATCACAGTGTGATACGCTGAGTCGATAGCTGCTCCTCACTCAAGGCATGCGGGCGACTCCTCTCAGCAAATTTGGTCCAGGAATTTTCCAAAGCAACCATGCCCGGTGAGAATCTGCACCAGGCTGTAGAAAAGCGTCCTGTGCCCCCTGGAAAGTCATTGCTCCAGGTGAGGATGGATCGCCTCCACAGTGGCCATGCCCGCTACTGGAGACCTGACGTCCTCCTTTCACTCTTGGATCAAAGCCTGGTTGGTTTGGACTCTGATCCTTAGGACCATATCGGCGTTAATTGGGAGGCCTTGAGACCTCGCAACTGCTATAAAATGTCGCCTGCTAACCCGCAATTGATTAGCGTTGTGGGTGTATGCTCTAAAACATCTAAATGAGATGGTCAGTGCACAGCACTGGGACGTTAAAAGGCTTCTACTTACCTTTTACCTTATAATGTCCCTATTATTTATCTAAGAAGTACTTACGGTTCTGTTTTGAAGATTCTTAACTCGGCATGTCAACCTTACAGGGTGTCCTACTAGTCCAGTAATGTTCCTTGGAGTACTAGGATCGAAGTACGGTGCATCTGGACCATTATGCCACTCTTGCAGAAATTCTGCTCGGAATCTTCTGGATGAGATATCCACTGTAGTGTCGTCTAATGGAGCTTCTGTACCGGAACCAGCTGTAGACAAAGAGGAAACAATGATTAGTCTTTTAAACGTCAGAAATTTTGAAAAAACAAGATTTTGAACCTATCCCATCTCATCATTTACAATTTTTTATTGTCATAAATTTTGACAGACGTAACGGTTCCGTATACGTTACCGTATAGGGAACACGTTGAGTATACTACAATCGTGTAAATCATTCAGCAATGAGTAAAAAATTATTATTTAATTGTAAATAAACTTAAAAACTTTGTAAATTGTTACCTAAATATTGGCATCATACAGATTTTGTTCTAAAGAAGCGGAAAACAAAAATAAAGATTTAACAAATAAGAAACCAAACTCGATGCACACTAAGGGAGAGAATCAACTACCTAACAAAGGACCTGGATATAAAATCAATAATCTAAGGTGAAAAAGAACTGTCAGACTAATTCTTATGTATATTGGAAATTCTTAATGTTTATTTAAAAAGTTTTTAATCAAGCGATTGAGGTTATAATTACTTATGTTGACGGACTCTCTGGTGCAGTGATGCTAGTTTTGTTAGCGGGGATGCGAAGTTCGATCCTCGATGAGGTTAATTTAGAAAATTGTATTTTGAAATTAGCCTGAGTTTTAACTGGTGGAAGGCTTCGGCCATGGCTAGTAAAGATCAAGATATAATAGAAAAATATTACAATGAATTGACAACGGATTGGAGATGATGTGAAGGTGTCATAAGGAAATATAAAACGCGTGGTAGTGAACGAGTTACTCTAATTTGAATTAAAATATATTAAACTAATATGATATTGTAATGATGAATGGGCGCCAAGGAACCCTCGTAACTTTATATTTCAAGTCCATCTTTAATACCCATCACCAGATTTATATTAGTGTGTGGGGAAAAAATATATTTGACGATTCAAGAGTGTTGTAATATAGGCCTACTTGAATAAAGATATTTTGATCTGATTTGATTTGGATAAAATATTGGTAAAGAAGTACTAAAGACGAATGTGTAATGTCATAGTAAAAAGACCTAAAAAAAGTAGAGAGTTCATAAGTCTTTTAATGACTACAAGTCAAGCTTTTATGTAAAAAATGCTGGAAAAATTAAAGATTTGGGTTGGCAAAGCAAATGCGTTTCGTGCCGCAGCATCACTTTTATCAAAGAGGGTAAGAATTGCGCGCCCGCGTCACGTCACGTATACTTGCTAATTAATTAATTTTAACTGGTGATATCAATAAATAACAACTTTTACTAATACTTGTTATCTTAATAATAGGTTGAGTCATAAATAACTTCCGCCTAAGTAGTATGTACCTTTTTTTGTTGTTTGTTTACAATGGGATGTCCCCCTATAAGGGATTTTTGTTTTCGCGCCGCAGGTATAAATTGGTCAGTCTTTAGACCACTTTTTGCCAGCACACACAACTTCCTCTACCAGATCCTAAAGCAAAAATCCTCAGCAAGAAAAAAATGTTATGTGTATGGTGGGATCGCCATGGGATCATTCACTATGAGCTGCTAAATAGGAACGAAAAGGTCACTGGAGACGTGTATGTTAAGCAGCTACAAAGAGTCCAAGAAAAACCGCTGGAAAAGCGCCCTGCAATTGTTAATCACAAGAACGTCATTTTTCTACACGATAATGCCAGATTACATTCAGCAATGATGACACAAAAAAAATTATCGAACATGGTTGGTCTGTTTTGCTCTGGATGCCGTAACCTCCATACTCTCTAGACCTTGCTCCAACGGATTATCACCGTTTCTGTTCCTTGCAGAATTTTCTGAACGGAAAAACATTCACTTCAGAACAGGGTAAATGAGGCTCTCCTTGATATTTTCAGTCTAAACCGGCCAAATTTTATGATGAGGTAATCGACAATCTAAACACGAGAAGGCAGCAAGTCATATCGAATAATGGAGAATATATTTTAGATTATTTTTGTTTTGTTTTTATGTCACCCAAAAATAAATGTTTGAAAAAAAACGGTAGTTATTTATGACTCAACTTAATATATATAAATGAGTTTCTTTTTCCCTACGTCACGACATCATGCGTGGGTGATTGGCCCAATTTTGCTAATTCCTTTTTTGAAGTGAAACTTCTTTAGGCGCACGAGGCTAAAATATTTACGGATGAAACGCGTTTTTATGCTAATTGGTTTGAAGGTTAGGTAGTTGACAGATTTAAAAGAAAGTATGTATGGGTTAAGAATGAATGAATTACTCATCAAATGTTTACTCTACGCTGATGATCAAGTAATACTTGCGTCATCCGCTAATGAGCTACAGGAGATGCTAAATATTATGAATGAAGCTTTGAAAGGGAAAGGAATGAAAGTGAATGTAAACAAAACGAAAGTTATGCTTTTTGAACGAGATGAATCTATGATGAATGGCAATATTTTGATAGATGGGGAACAAGTGGAAGAGGTGAAAGAATTTGTATACTTGGGATCTAAATTTACAAAAGATGGAACATGTGAAAGTGATATTGAAAGGAGAGTGAATGCAGGGAATATGGTAAATGGTGCTCTGCACGCCTTTATGAATAGCCAGATGGTGTCTCAAAGGGCCAGACTGGCTGTGCATGCAGGAGTATTGGTGCCAACACTTATGTATGGTAGTGAAAGTTGGGTATGGCAGAAGAATCACAAGTATCAATCAAAAGTAAAATAAATGCGGTAGAGATGAGAGCGTTGAGAAGTATGTGTGGATTAAAACTGAGTGACAGAGTAAGAAATAGTGTGATAAGAGAGCGTTGTGGTATAAAAGAAGACGTAGTGACTAAATTCGAGAAAGGTATGCTTAGATGGTTTGGGCATGTAGAGAGAATGAGTGAAAGGAGACTGACAAAAAGGATTTATGAGTGAAGAGTGAATGCAAAAGTTGGAAGGGGAAGACCAAGGCGACCGTTCCTGGACCAAATCCAGGACATTTTAAATAAGGGCCAGGTCAAGAGTACTCTAAACCGACGAACTTGTATGAAAGGTTTAATGAGAATGAAAGAAACGAAGGAGATATGCAAGGATCATGGCAAGTAGAAGGACGTGGTCTCAGCCTACCCCTATGGGAATGAGGCGTATGTATGTATGTTAGGTAGTTTTAATAATTATCAATATCATGCGACATTTTAATTTGCCACTCGTAATTAATTGATGTACTATTTGTCCAAAGTATAAAATAAAAATATTTCATTAATTCTCTTTCCTAATTTTTAATTTCAAAAACAAAATTTAATTAATGATTTCTAATATTGACACAATTTACGTGGCATTTTTATTTATAATTCGTCATTTAAGATTTTAATAAATTATTTCTATTAATTTTCGACACTTTTAATATTTTAATGACAATTAAATTTATTAAATTCCTAACATATCTTCCTTTTTTCCTTCCTCTTAAGTCTCGGATAATATAAAAAAAACTTAAAAATTTGTTTGCCAAAGAAGTTTCACTTCTGCCATGTCTGCTTTGTACGCACGCACTTCAAATTTTTTTGTATTAATTATAGTAACGAAAAGTTATTTTTAACTAGTTACTAGTAACACACGTAAGCGTACATGAGTGTGCATTGCTATTGTAGATGTGTTTGTGTGTATGAGTGACTGTGTGTGTGTATTTGTACATACGTATGTGTGTACGTGTGTGTAAATTGATGAGTTTTTAACCTATACTAATATCAAATGTTTTTATCGCATAAGGATCCCTTGTTGCGTATAGCCCACCACCAGTTCCTCCTATATTTTTCTGTCTTTAGCTCTTTTTCCATTGCTTTCCAGCAGTTCTCATTATTTTACTAAGTTATGTGGAATTTTAATGAAGAAATTTAGAGAACAAATAACCAACATAGTAACTTTTCTAATGTAACTTTATACGTTCGACATGATTGTCACTGAATCCGCGCTGCAAATAAAAAACTTAACACAAATCAGTAAGCTAAGTGGCATGTCGACTCTTCCCGTCTCGGGATATTAATAAGGCTATTTATTTATGATATATGTCGGAGTGGTACAGTCTGTGGAACGCTGGCGCCATCTGTCTATCGGCATAGGGCAGAGTCAACAAGTGACAATCTGTCGCGAGTCTCCCCAGTTCTAGGGTGACGGCCCGCCGGCCGACTTTTGAAACTGTCGCGTTCTTAGCTATTATTATTAGTGAGTTTGTGTAAATTAATATCGGAACCATTAAATGACTGAACATTATAATCTGTGTTAATTAATAAAGTGTTTGATTGCACCAACATTACCCACCAAAGCTCACAGTATGAAACTATGGATGTCACTAATGACGATGTCGACGGAGAACCATGCTTTAAGCTTCTTCTCCTTCTCTCTTATTCTCCGACATATATATACCTCACTTGAGAAAAATGGAAAGGAGACTCAAGTTATGTACATTAGTGACGACAAAAAGGCGTTCTTATCAGTTTAGAAAGATTTCTCCCAGACAGCCTTAAGAAAGGGGTCTTGGTTAAGAGTGTAAGGGTAGATGGCTAAACAAATAGTTATTTGTATATATATATTTTATTTTCATGTATATTTTCATGTGTCTTCTATTTTCATATTGTATTTAATGTACCACGCTCCAAAAAATAAAACAAAGATTGTGAATACATAAGAATAAAAGAATAAACACTATGTTTTCAATTGTTATTATATTCATTCGAATTCAAAATTTAATGAATCAAGTTTGTAAGGTCAGCTAGATTATTATATTTATAAATCAATTTGAATATTTGGTTAATATAATTGCTATAAATTTTTAAAAATTGCGATTTTTGAACTTTTATTACTATTTTTAATGCAGACTATTAAAAGTTCCAAGAATTAATTACAAAAACAATATGCAAATGGTAAAAATATTACACTGAGATTCTTAAATATACGTTGTGTTATAAAATTATTGGCAAGACAAAGAAAATAAGGTTATAGCAAGGTTTAGTTTTAACTGCGTCATCGTGAATAATTTGATTAAACTTTTTCGGTTCGCATTGTGATTTAAATCGAATTCACGAAGACTTAAATTCAATAAAATAAGCTCAGAAACTCTCGCAATTCACCATTTATAGCCAATTGAGCCAAGGCTTCTCAAATTACTGGAAACGATGAATTAAGTGGGCTGGAAATAATTAACACGAATTTCAAGCTATTGAACCACATGCAAAATTAATTTGTACTTAATCTCTTACGACGATTAAAGGCTTAATGCTATATAATTAGTGGAACGAGTAAGGGAATGCTTAATCAACTCAAACGCTATAATTTTTAATTAAGCAAATCTATTACCACTTTAGGATCTGTATCGTCTGCGTACAATTATATCATCATCGTCATTTATGTAAGCTATTTGAAGGTGGAACTTATACTTAATGATATGTGGGTTTAAAGAAAAAATTGCAACGTATAAAGTTTGATCATAAATTTAAATTAAATCTACGTTATGTTCTTGGAAGAAATTTACGAAAATGAAAAAAATATCCAATGATTAGTTTCGTACGTAACAGTTGATGAATGAAATAGTTTCTCTTGAAATGGTGTGTAGGAAGTCCGACATAGTATGTGTCTTACGTTAATACTTGCGTATTAACGTCACTGCTATTTTAGATAAGCATAGGTTAGTTATTTCTTCTGCGGTGGTGGTTCTCTACTTTTTAACCGACTTCAAAAATAGGAGGAGGTTATCAATTCGTCTGTATTTTTTTATGTTTGTTACCTCATATCTTCCGACTGGGTGGACCGATCATGATGATTTTTTTTATATATGAAAGGTGGTACTCGTCATAGGGTCCCATTTTTTAAATCCAGTTCTGATGATGGCATCCTTGAGAAAACCGGATGTCTTAAATTTGAATAAAACATGTGCGCGACCAATGGACGATTAACTCAAGATCACGCGAACCAATTTCGATGATGCTTTTTTAATTAGAAAGGATATACTTCAAGGGTTGTTTTGTGATAGTTGGTTAGGTTCTGATGATGGGATCCATGACAAAGTGACGAAACTCTTCAATTCCTAGGAGCAAATGAACGATACTCGGCAGAATTTGCTAAAGGCTATCCAGATATTTGAGTTGCCTACCGTAACTTCAATATGATCAAGTGCTAGTCGTAATTAAATATGAAGTCGTAGTTAAAGAAGAAGATGAAGTTAAATCTATAACTATAACAATAAAACTATAACTGCCTCATTGGTCTAGTGGTTAGCATGATCGACTACAGACATTAGGTCCTGGGTTAAGTCCGGGGTCGGGTCAATTCAATAATCAATATTGAGTTCTCTATTAAGTTTTTCTCAATATCTGCCCGAAATTGGAAAGTTGGCGGTGTGAACCACCCTCGTGCCTCGGAGAGCACGTTAAGCCGTTGGTCCTGCGCATGATCTCTCTCTGGCCGTGTCGGATTTCCATCACATCGGACAATAAGAGTGAAGGAATAGAGAGTGCACTTGTGTATTATGCCTGCTAATCCGCACTGGAGCAGCGTGATGCGTCTATGCTCTAAAAACCCTCTCTCATATAAGTGAGGAGGCCTGTGCCTCTGTCTAACATTAAAAAGAAACTAAGAAATGCTCACTAAGATCTTCTTTCGCTCTATTCCCACAAATTTGGACACGTCACTAAAAGAAACCGTGGGTACCAGATAGTTGTATTATAAAATAGGATAAGTATTGTTATAATATAAGCATGGACATTTTTCTTGCTGCGTTACAATGAAAAGCACTTACAGAACAAAGAGTTTCATGCCTCAGAACACATGTATAAAGCACAGCATTTATTATGCGAAAAGGGAAACTGTATGACGACATGTCGACGTTTACGCCTTAAAAATTAATAATGCCGTCCAACAGACAAAGGGAAATATTTCATTACGAGATTAATTTAATTTTGTAATGGCTTTACCTGGTACTTTTATGTAACTTTACATTTTATTAAGTTTCATCGCTTTTCACTGGGCTTAATAATGACATATTAACCTGTAATTCAATTCTTTTGTGTTGTTCCGTAATAAAGATATTTACAAGAGAAAATTTCAATCTGCACACTACGTATTGTATTTTGTTTATATTGAATGAGATTGAGCTGTCACGCTTGGCATTGTAACATATATTTAAGGGTCGGCTTACGTCCGTGACGTTACTAGACAGAGTTTTAGTTAATGCGACACTACTGTGTTGTACTTCAATACTTAATATAACATTATTGACAATAATTAATATACAATTACAGATTATTAATCAGATATATATGTGTATATAAACTGCCTCATTAGTCTAGTGGTTAGCATGTTCGACTGCAGACATAAGGTCCTGGGTTCGAGTCCCGAGTCGGGCCAATTCAAAAATAATATTGAGTTTTCTATTAAGATTTTTTCAATATTTGCCCGAAGTGGGGAAGTTGGCTGTGTGATCCACCTCAGTGCTGCGTCTGATCTTTCTCCTTTCGTGTCGGATTACCGTCACATTGGACTATGAGAGTGAAGGAATAGAGTGCCCTTGTATACTATGCCTGCCAATCCGCACTGGAGCAGCATGGTGGGTCTATGCTCTAAAAATCAATTCTCACATGAGTGTGGAGGCCTGTACCCAGCAGTGGGACGTTAAAGGCCTGCTACTTACTTACTTTATTTTTTAAATGTGTATATATCTATATACATATGTATGTAAGTATATAAATTTTAGCCCATGTTGGAGAAGTGTAACGTTGGAATGGACATAATTCCCTAAATCCACCATTTAGTAGAGATACAAATAAACGACCTTTGGAAGTAGTAAGGCCGAAGGCCTATTTACCCTTTGGAAAAGGGGTGACGGACAGAATAGGCAGGTTACTTAAAAACAACTATAGCAATAAGACAATCTTCACTCCCTTACAAAAGATAAGAAACATTGTAAGATCTCTGAAGGGTCGTTTACCATATCAATGTTTAGGCGTTTACAAAATTTATTGCAATTGTGAGTGTTCTTATATTGGGCAAATGAAGCGGTCTATAGCAACGCATGTATCAGAACACGTAAATGCCGTCAAGCACTACACAAAAAAAAACCTGCTATAGTGGAGGATATCTTGCAAGGAAATTACCACTGGATAGAACTACATAGCCCAAATGTTATTTCCAGGGACCGCCACCACATGCTGAAAAACGCGAGGCCATTGAAATTAAAAGGTATCCAAATTTCAATTGCGAAGATTCTTTTCAACTGGCGGATACGTGGAATCTAGAGTTGAATTTATGCCAAATGAAACGACTACATTTTTCAAACTTAAAACGTGACTTTGCGAGTGTACGATGCCGAAAAATGGACATGGGTCCAGTGAAAAATAAAACTGCCTACAGCAGTTACAATGCAACGACGGTCCATGTAACTGTGTCGAAATATCGACAAAATACAAAAACGCCATCGTGGTATGTACCCGTTAAAACAGATTTCAATATAAAGAACGAAAGAAAACTTTATTCGTAGCATTATGATTTACGTACAAGTGAGACAATTNAATACCTGTACTGTGTCGCTATATTCTCCATCCAACTTGACTTTGTACGATCGGTCTTTCAAGTAGTTTTGACACCATTTTTTTAATGGACCTCTTATGCCACAATCATCCAGTTTGTCTAATAGAACATTGTGTCTCAGTGTGTCAAAGGCCTTGCTGTAGTCAATAAAAACTATTAGTACGTGATTTTTTACATTTAATTGCTTAAGGATGGTGTCAGTAAAGGCAGAAAGTAGTTGAGTCGTACTTTTGTTGGCTTGAAATCCATATTGTGATTTATAGATTATATTAAAATTGTCATAGAATAATTTAATTCCGTAATAAAGACTTTTACAAGAGAAAATTTCAATCGGCACACTACGTATTTTATTTTGTTTATATTGAATAAGATTGAGCTGTCACGCTTGGCTTTGGAACATATATTTAAGGGTCGGCTTACGTCCGAGACGTTACTAGACAGAGTTTTAGTTAATGCGACACTACTGTGTTTTACTTCATTACTTAATATAATATTATTGACAATAATTAATATACAATTACAGATATATATATGTATATAAACTGCTTCATTAGTCTAGTGGTTAGCATGTTCGACTGCAGACATAAGGTCCTGGGTTCGAGTCCCGAGTCGGGCCAATTCAAAAACAATATTGACTTTTCTATTAAGATTTTTTCAATATTTGCTCGAAGTGGGGAAGTTGGCGGTGTGATCCACCCCCGTGCCTCGGAGAGCACGTTAAGCCATCGGTCCTGCGCCTGATCTTTCTCCTTTCGTGTCGGATTACCGTCACATTGGACTATGAGAGTGAAGGAATAGAGTGCCCTTGTATACTACGCCTGCCAATCCGCACTGGAGCAGCATGATGGGTCTATGCTCTAAAAATCAATTCTCATATGAGTGAGGAGGCCTGTACCCAGCAGTGGGACGTTAAAGGACTGCTACTTACTTACATTATTTTTTAAATGTGTATATATCTATATACATATGTATGTAAGTATATAAATTTTAGCCCATGTAGGAGAAGTGTAACGTTGGAATGGACATAATTCCCTAAATCCACCATTAAGTAGAGATACAAATAAACGACCTTTGGAACTAGAAAGGCCGAAGGCCTATTTACTAAAACTAGTATAGCAATAAGACAATCTTCACTCCCTTACAAAAGATAAAAAACATTGTAAGATCTCTGAAGGATCGTTTACCATATCAATGTTTAGGCGTGTACAAAATTTATTGCAATTGTGATTCTTATATTGGGCAAATGAAGCGGTCTATAGCAACGCGTGTATCAGAACACGTAAATGCCGTCAAGCACTACACATAAAAACCTGCAATAGCGGAGGATATCTTGCAAGGAAGTCACCACTGGATAGAACTACATAGCCCAAATGTTATTTCCACGGATTCCCACCACATGCTGAGACACGCGATGCCATTTAAATTAAAATGTATCCAAATTTCAATAGCGAAGATTCCTTTCAACTGGCGGATACGTGGAATCTAGAGTTGAATTTATGCCAAATGAAACTACCACATTTTTCAAACTTAAAACGTGACTTTGTGAATGTAGGATGCCGAAAAATGGATATGGGTCTAGTGAAAAATAAAACCGCCTACAGCAGTTACGATGCGACGACGGTCCATGTAACTGTGTCGAAATATCGACAAAATACAAAAACGCCATCGTGGTATGTACCCGTTAAAACAGATTTCCATATAAAGAAGGAAAGAAAACTTTATTCGTAGCATTATGATTTACGTACAAGTGAAACAATAAACAATAAAAATAATAACGTCTCACGTAGATGCAAAAGCCTCCGTGCAGTGCAAGGCGACATCTTTAGGGAAACCGAAGGTTTTGTTTGTGCAATAAAAGATCAGGTGATCAAGACCCGGTACTACCGAAAGTATATTCTGAAGGATGGCATTCACGATATATGTTGAGCCTGTCGCCATCCCGGGGAGTCACTTAGAAATGTGCTTTCGGGATGTCCGGCGCTTGCCAATACTGATTATCTGACAGCCACACCCAAGCAGCCAAAACCCTCCATCAGGAACTTGTACACGCCGGTGCCAGTTCTCGAATCTGCCGCCGTCCGTCGTGGGACCGGTCCATTATCACGGACAGGACCATATTGGCCAACAAGCATGACATCGTTATAATGGACCGAGCACAATCTCGTTTGTTTTTAGTGGATATCACGATCCGATCTGACGAGAAAAAGCGTAAGTATCTGGATCTGGCACATGAGATCTCTGCCATGTGGGACATGGGATCCACTGAGACCATCCCAATAGTTATATCTGCCAAAGGTTTTATCCCAGTCAGTCTCGCTCAGCATCTAAGACGGCTGGGGTTCCGTGACAGTTCGCTCGCAGCATAAATGCAGAAGGCGGTGTTGCTGGACTCGGCTAGAATAGCCCGGCGTTTTCTCAGCCTGTAGCCCTGACCCCCGGCCATTTGGTGTTCCTGCCGGGTTATATCCTCCGCTCGTAATATATATTTATGTTACTGATTATTTTTTATTTATGTATTTACAATAGAAAAGTATATATTTGTGAATACGGGCGTGAGTGTTAAACTATAATAATAATTACAAAACATTTAAGCAGAAGAAGACAAAGCTGTGCAACCTATCTTTGATATCATAACTGTAATTTTTTATACCAGTTCTAACATCTACACTACAAAAAAAATATAACATAGGTTCGAGTATGGAGTCATTTGGTACTCCCCTCACTACAGAAGAAAAGTCTGAACGTTATATAACGAATATGTTTTATGTTATTTTTATCTTGTGTGCAATAAAGTGTTTTCTGTTTTACTCTCATACACATTAATTTACTCACTAACTCTGTAATAATAACTAACTGTAATTCGTGACTTATTTCCAATTTTGCAAAGCGCTTCCCTATCCGTATATATACCGTAGTCCATAATAACTAAGCGCTTATCGATTTAGTAAGAGATCATGCGATACATTAGGTTTTTAGTTAAACAGGTAGGTACTTAAGAGATATAAGTGTTAATTTTGCGCAGCTGAAGTCTCATGTTACATTTTTAAACGTAAAAAACCTTGCCATAGAAATTCGACAAGTTTAAAAATAAGATAGAGCTCATTTTCATCATACAAATTTTCCCAGCCGTTATTTCTACGCTTGCCTGCGCTTCTGATATCTCCATTCGCGTGTAGCCGACATTAAGCCTTCTTATAAAAAACAATAATATTATGGTTGTATAAAACTCCTTCAAACTTCACTCAACTTTAGATGTTTATTGTGTCTTTCCTTTCAGGGTTAGTGTAGCGAAAAGAAACAAATACATACAATGCGAGACGGTATGATTAACAATAAAACGTGGAGGAAAAAGGCCTTCGCTTTTGTTCGGAATGAATGTAATATCTATTATTGTACCTTTTTTGGACTAATCGTTTTTTAATTGCATATCATTGGTATAATTTGTGAACTTCGAACAATCAAGAGTTCTTTTATGACGTATAGTTTTTACAGAATTTAATAGTCAAATGTAGTAACTGAAATTCGGATATTATTTCTAATATGTCGTGTATTAATTATTTTATTTAGATTTAGTTACAAAAAATATAAGAATGAAGCTTTGAAAAGGAAAGGAACGAAAGTGAATGTAAGCAAAACGAAAGTTATGCTTTTTGGAAGAAATGAAGCTACGATGAATGGTAATATTTTGATAGTTGTCGAAGACTTGAAAGAATTTGTATACTTGAGATCTAAATTTACAAAAGATGGAACATGTGAAAGTGATATTGAAAGGAGAGTCAATGCAGAGAATATGCTAAATGGTGCTCACCTTTATGAATAGCGAGATGGTGTCTCAAAGGGCCAGACTGGCTGTGCATGCAGGAGTGTTGGTGCCAACACTTATGTATTGTAGTAAAAGTTGGATATGGCAGAAAAATCACGAAAGTTAAATAAATGCGGTAAAGATGAGAGCATTGAGAAGTATGGATGGGTTGAAATTAAGTGACAAAATAAGAAATACTGTGATAAGAGAAGGATGTGGTATAAAAGAAGATGTAATGACTACAATTGAGAAAGGTATGCTTATATGGTTTGGGCACGTAGAGAGAATGAAGGAATGTAGACGGACAAAAAGGATTTATGAGTCAAGAGTGAAAGGTTAAGTTGGAAGGAGATGATCACAGCGAAGGTTCCTGAACCAAATCCAGGACATTTTAAATAAGGGTCAGGTCAAGAGTACTCTTAACCGATGAACATGTATGACAGATTTAATTATAATGGAAGAAGCGAAGATGTGCAAGGATCGTGGTAAGTAGAAGGACGTGGTCTCTGCCTACCCCTGTCGGAATGAGGCGTGATACTATGCGTATACGTATTTTTGATATTAAGTGTTGCCTCTATATTACTCAATAACTCCCAACATTTCAGAGCTAACAATGTTGTCATCCAACTATTTATAGTCTAACACACGGTTGGAGTGAGAGAGAAAACCCCTAGATACGTGTGTTGAGGCTGTGTAAAGATTTTCTATTATTGATCATTACGACGAGATCACGACCGTATTCAAATAAATCTGTTTCTGGGAATTTATGTATGCATGTATTTTCCATTTTCATAACAACAATTTTAAACAATGTTGTTCGAGTAGCCTTTTCGAGGATTTCTGATTCGTTAAACACAACTGATGATAATATTAAAGCAAAACTTTAAATCTAAAGTTACGGTTTCATTTGCGTCCTACTCTGAGAAGAATCCACAAATACTCACTCGAGTTTCTTTAGTGTAATTCATTCACTGTCACGGTTCATTATTAATTTGGGAAACTAAAAAAAAAATCTATTACTACCACGTGTAATAAAAATTCTATACTATAGACTTTAGAATAGAATCACAAACAACTCGTAACTTTAGATTGTAAGTCGTTCTTTAATATTATCATCATTCGTTTATTTGAATAATATTAAGAAAAACCGAAATTTAACAAATCAAAAGTACTTCAAAGGCCTACTTGAATATAGATATTTTGATTTTGACTACATATCGGTTAGATAAACAGATAACATGCATAATCCACTACACAAATCCACGTTTTTCAATTATTATTTCATAAACATAGCTCAAAATAATAGAGAATTGTTATAAACAATACAATGTGTATAACAACGATTAAATAAGAATCAAAGAGTTAAGTTTAACACAAGTTATAGTCTAACCTTTTTTTGAAATAATCTCTAAAAGGTCTTTAGAGACTTTATTATCGAATTTATAGCTATTTAATGGATACAATTGCAGTAATATAGTATTGTTCTTTGTTATAAATCCATTAAAAAAATCTGTTACTAAACATTTCTCCTAGAATGATATAACAATGCACCTCGGCTAACGTACCATGCCTTAGAAACTAATATCTTAACTCCCCTCTTAGAGAAACAATGGCTTTGTTTTATACATTTGTATATAAATTCTTCTTTATATGTATCTGTTCATTTGGATCCAGCAGAGCGGAAATAAATAAATAACTACATACAATGCGATGAAATATGATTTACGACAAAACATCATTCTCCCGAAAGGAAATCGGATCGTATATTTGGCATGGATACAATAAGTCAGGGTTATATGTTGGACTCAATATCTTCACTATTTTATATGTTTACAGAATGTATATAGTTTTTGAAGTTAAACTTCTTATAGCTCGGTTTGAAAATGATTTCGTTTCTACACAACGTACGTAAGTGTCAGTATGTATAAGTGACTGTTGAGTCTTTATTTTACTCAGAAAGTACGACAAAAGATATCTATATATATTAAAGAGATATCCGGGTATCTATTTACTTATCACGATATCTCTGGAACCATAAGGCGTAGAGACTTAAAATTTCGGTAGGAATATTCCTTTTGCCGAGTAGAGGTCAGCTAAGAACGGATTTCACGAAATTTCACCCGCAGGGCGGGTTGCAGGGGTGTTAATCTAGAGCCTGAAAAAAGACTATAAGCTCTTTGCAGTAATACACAGCAAATTGTTTATTGAAGTATTTATATGTATGTTTGAGGACAGGTGTCTGTGGAAGGCTGGCGCCGTCTGTCTATCGGCGTGGGACAGACTCAATAGTGGCAGTCCGGCGGGAGTCTTTCGGTAGTTCTCGGGTAGCGCTCCGCCGGAGCGGTCAACTGTTGGAATTGTACCGTTCTGAGCTATTATTGTTAATGTGTTTGTGTAAATTGATATCGGGAACATTAAGTGATTGAACATTATAATCCGAGTTAATTAATAAAGTGTTTAAATGCACCAACACTACCCGCGCGCGCGCGAACTCGCGCAGTATAAGAAATTAAATTATGGTTGCCATTAATGACAATGTCGGCGGAGAACCGTACGTCCTATGCTTTATGCTTTCCTTCTTTCTTATTCTCCGACACGTGTGTTTCTTATTTGTAAAACAATTTACCTAAATTAATGAAAATGCTACCCAAGAAACATTCCACACAGACGAAGCCGCGGGATCGGCTAGTATAAAATATATGAAGTATTTATATTTAAATCATATTAAATTAAATAATAATAAATTTAAATTATATTATAGAATTTAGTACAAAAAAAGAAAAATAAATTTCACTTCTTACACTGATAAACATGAGATACAGTTTACCTGTCTTATTTATTACTGACAATTGACTGTGATCTTGTTTATTTAGTAGTTATTGCACACAAAATAAAAAGATACAAAATATTAAAAGTGGTAAAAAAAAAATACGATGAAAATGTGTATAAAGGCGGTTTTATCGCTTGGCATGTATGAGTGGTGAGGAATGAGCAGTGGTCACCGTTATCTACGTAAGGGGTGAGCGGTTGTCTGATCCAAGCATTGAAGTCTCTCTATGAGGGTTCTAGTGCTTGTGTCAGAATAAACGGAGCGTACACGGAGTGGTTTCCTGTAGAAAGAGGTGTTCGACAGGGATGTGTTGCGTCACCATGGCTGTTCAACCTATTCATGGATAAATGTTTGACAGATTTAAAAGAAAGTATGTATGGGTTAAGAATGAATGAATTACTCATCAAATGTTTACTCTACGCTGATGATCAAGTAATACTTGCGTCATCCGCTAA